>SNQJ01S0034066.1:19794-56379 GCA_010110895.2 Picea sitchensis | reverse complement strand
AGTGCCTCAAGGTAATCTCTCATACTACAAAATTAATCCTCTTCATAGTGTGTTCAAAGGATGCACAGAAGGCCACTACAACCTCTACATCCTCAACACCTTCTATCCAGTAGAAGCAGATTGTTGAAGAGAAAGAAGATATTGTTTCTTCACCTACAATGGTGCCTACACAATGCCCTATCAATCCTAGAGACAACAGGTTGGTGGAACATATTCAACCCCACCAACAACAGGTTCATGACATCCTTCCACAAACCAAGCAACACAACTTCCCCAACAAGGCACGCAAAACCCGAGGCTTCAGATTCATAAAATGATTTCTCCTCTTCCTCAAGAACTCAATTCAATGGATACCATTGCTCCCTAAGGGGGGAGGATTGGTCCAGGTTGATATCGGTGGCCACCCACTTGTTCCATATTCCAACTAGCTCATCTTGATAGTGTTTAGTTCAACATGTTTCTCTGTAATGGGGACATCTCTTTGTAATTGTGGGTTCTGCACTTACGGGGCTATACTGAAGCCCTACACAACATCCAGGTGGATATTGGTGGCCGCCCACCTATTCCAACTGGCTTATTTTGGATTTTTTGTTTCCTAAAAGGGGATGATTGATCCAGGTTGATATCGGTACACCCAGTTGTTCCATATTCCAACTAGCTCATCTTGATAGTGTTTAGTTCAACATGTTTCTCTAAAATAATGACATTTCCTTGTAATTGTGGGCTCTTCACTTACTTGGCTATACTGAAGTCTCTATTACAACATCCGTGTGGATGTTTCCACCCATTCCAACGGGCTTTTTTGTATGTTTTCATGTCAGGAAATCTTCCTGCACTTCTAGGGCCATTTTGGGGCTCTAAATAGTGTTTCTCTTGGTTTTCCATAGTCAAATTGTAGATCTAGTCAACGTTTAACAACATAATGCACATTTCTCAAAAATACCTTTCAAACAAGCTATCAATAAGTGTTTGAACGGAGGTCGTATGCAGAATTTATGACCTAGAGAAGTTGAGGTACCAACTTACCCATCGAGACCAACATAACTTGACTTTTGGTGCTTCATCTCTAGGGTTAGATTTTTAGATGTCTAGGGTTTTGCCATTCATTTTTATCATTGTTGTATCTCTTTGTTTCTAACAATTTCTATGAGTATTTCATTGTATTATCTATGCTTCATTTTGTTCCGAAAGAATGAAAGAATGGGGCAGCCTATCTCCCTCTAAAAGAAAGAGATGTTGGTTACGCTTCATTCTGCTAACAATATTTACATCACACTCCATTGCATGCTTAAAGGGCCTCCCTTACTTCACTATATATGAGAGAGTGAGAGGAGAAAATTCCCATGATGGATGTGGATAAATTGGACTAAGTTTATACAATGGATAGGCATGTAAACACTAGGACTTCTCATTGGGGTATTTCATTGTAATATCTCCGCTTTCATTTCATTCAGAAAATAATCCAGATCATGTAGAAAACAACCAATGTATCGGGGCAACCTATCTCCTCAAAAGAAAGAGATTTTGGTTACACTTCATTCACAACAGGCTTTGCATCACACTCCATTGCATGCTTAAAGGGCCTCCTTCAATCTAATTATATATGAGAGAGTGAGAGGAGAACACCCATGATGCATGTGGGACAAATTGGACTAAGTTTATAAAATTCCATAGGCATGTAAAACACTAGGACTTCCCGTGTGGTCACCCATCCCAATACTACTATATCTTGAGCGCACTTAACTATGGAGTTCTAATGGGATCTTGTGCATTAATGTTATGTTGTAGGTATGTACATAATACCATTAGGAAATCATTACATGATGTATGTAATTAATTAAATGAAGATGACATTACATTTCATTCCACATCGTGTTGGGTGAATATCATGGTTTTATCAAAACCACAAGCTCAAAATGGTGGATTAAGAGGAAAAGGTGGATGGCCACCAAGATCCATCTGGATCATAACATTTGCATTTGAATTTTCAACACTAGATGACAACTAACTATCTATATTCATTTAATAATTTCACACAACCCAACTCAGAGTTATTGAATGCTTATTTACCATTATATATATATATATAATTTTAAATTACCACAAATCATTTATTTATTAATTAATAACCTATTTTAGTAATTAATGTATTTATACATGCGCTTGGTATGTATGCATACTAGTGCACACATATCCCACACATGGGATATAATAAAAAGGTGACACCCCTAATGCCCTAATGCATAGTTCCTAAATGTTAACCATCAATCATGCATACAGCTAGTGTAAATTAAGTAAATGCACTACAAATAATATTCATTAACAAAATAATAATAATTCAGTGCTCATATATCATTATACTTAAATTATTGAAATGTAATTAAACATGTGTTTTAAACATGGTAGGTACCAGGTAAATAAATAAAGAGTGACACCAGTCAATCCTTATCAAGATCCTCAGTTGACTAAGAATCGTCCCTCATTGTAAACACCTACTTCTATCTTCCATTGCTTCCTTTATTGCAATATGTTGGAGTGTTGGATATGTCGATATAACTCCAAATATAACTTGAAGATAGAAGCCTTGACTTTATCAACCTAACTTCCCCAATGTAATAACCATTAGTAATTGTCATCACATGTCTAGGAGCATGGCTAACATGACCCCTCCTCCAAGGACTCTAGGTTTCAGAGGATACAACATGGGAAACACCTCCACCCTTTTGAATGGAACTAGGGTCAACACCTTAACATCGACCATATTGTGCAATTGTTGTTTTTGTTGTTAGAGCTATGTGATCGGATAACAACGATGGGTAATTGTGCATCCTCTCAAAACTACACTTACCCACACATCATAGAAATCTTTAAAAATAATAAAACAAACGACACAACATACAACTACCCTTCATCCTATGGAATCATCAGCTACCTTAGTATACCTCTGCCAACAATTCCTAGCCCATCAACTTGTAGGTAAGCTTACCAAAACACATCTCCATGCATAACAATATAACAATTTCACGTTATAAATATGTTAAGTATTAGCATTTATTGTAAGCAAAGTATGTTTATTACTCTATGCATCACATCAATTATAAATTCATTAATATTTTTAATATACATCTACATAACAAAACTCTCACATTTTAATTTGTATGTTTAAAGAAAATCACATAATTGCCATCATTAAGAGCTTAACATAGTAAAACTCATATATTAACCACACATAGGTAGGTCCAAATGTTCTCATAAAAATAGTCTCTATTAGTCTAGCTGAGTCCAATACATATTGAGCTAGTAAATAACAAGATAAGCCATAATATAGTTGATCTATAAAATACCATGAATATTCCAATTTGAACAGTTAGTCATAATAGATCTTGTAGTATTTTGAAATCTTTATTATGCAGTTTTATTTAATTAGATCTCATACTTATTATCACTAGTTTATTGCTCAAATTTATGAAATAACTAAAAATTCAAAAATGAAAGAAGAGTGATATGTGAAACCCTATCCACCTTAGCCTGTGAATTCTAAAGAGTTTCACGCTACGTAATGGAGAGGGCTCCTCTCCCTCCTCCTTCGGCCCGAGATGAAGAGGTTTCTTTCCAAGAAATCGTGGCTTCCTTGGCCAAAAAGATTCGAAATAAGACGAAGCCCTCCCGCTTTGTAAATAAATTTACAAGCATTCCTTCGGTATTCCTTCCGTCGAAAGATTTCAAAAGGAGTACAGTGGAATTCTCTAAAAGGGTGTTGGTTGGCCAGTTCACCAGGATGTGTCCATCCCCAAAATCAATGGAAATATGGGTGGAAAATTCCTAGAAACCCTTGATCAAAGGAGACATCAATCTTCATTCCTATGGGCGAGGATTTTTTGTTTTCCTTTTTCAGGAAAAAGATGACAAAGCTCTGATCTTTCGTAGTGGTTGTTATTTTTTTGGAACAAGAGGTCTTTTTAAACAAATGGACCTTATATTTTGATCATGATGATGATGTTCCTTCTTTTGTTCCTATTTGGGTGAAAATTCTCTCTCTTCCCATTTATTTTTGGGGAGATGATTTTCCACAAGCAATAGGAAATGCGCTCTGGAAATATTTAGATAAATCAAAGCCAAAGGGTAGAAATTTTTCATGTGCAAAGATTTGTGTGGAGGTGGATCTAGAAAAAGGACTTCCATAAGAGATAAATCTCACTCAAGATGGTTGGACACACCGCCATAAGCATTGACTATGAGAAGATCCCATTCAAGTGCAAGTTCTATCACAAGTATGGACATTTTTCAAAAATATTACAAAAAGTATCCTCAATACAATGCGTCAACAAGAAAAATCATCACAAGAATGGAACGCCCATAAAAAATCAACTGGGAAAGGGAAGGGAGGACAAACCCAAGAAAAAAACCCTTCATATCCATCGGTAGCTACAACTTCGGACAATCATTTCGAGGTTTTTCAACAAACTGGAGATCATCAAGAAGAAGGGGAGATCCCGACACAAAAAATCCAAAGGATAAAGTTCAAGAAGATCCAACAATAGATTTGACCCTTCCCTGTGACCTGATAATGGAACCTTGGTGGGATGTCACATGCAATTCACATCCAATAGAGGAAATATCAATGTATCAGACTGGAAATCCATCCAATCCTCATGGAAGAAAAAGTGGAACCTTTAATCCTAGATCTTCACAAGGAGTGGTAACAAGAAATAAGGCAACGCAAAAAACTTTGGAAGAAAGTGATAGTGTGGAATTTACCAATCCTGATCAAAGTCAAGGATGACCTTCCCGAAATGAAGCTCGCATTGCACAGACATAAAGGAATAAAATATTTATCTCCCAACCTACTCTTCCAAAAACCTTCAAGAATGTGTAGGGAAAATACTCACAAGGAACTGCGTGATGACATGAAGGAGGCAAGACTCATCCATACACTATTAAAAACTACTATAAATGGATAGACTCGACAATCTCATTGTCGCATTCTCGACATTTGATCGCCGCCAACCGCTTCTTTATGAGGGTTCACCAGCGCCTAAAAATCTCCTGTGGTTTTTTTTGACGTTGGACAATCGTCGGTATTTCTACTCCCCTAACGTCTGACGACTGATGACCTTTAAAAATTTAATTTCAAAGGACAACTGAAAAAATACCAATGATGACCACCTCACCTAAGAGTATTCCAATCCATATCCCACCGAATGCGATCGACAAGCTGCATAGTTCCGCAACGCTTGTCGGAGTGTTTCCGCCTAAGTCCAACTCTATAGTAGTCTAAGACCGAATTAATAACCTCAATATTTAAAAAAAAAAATGTTGAAAAGAGGGGAGGCATTATTTTTCTCAAGTTAATAAAAGGCACAGAAGGTTTCTTCAACACTGACCAACCCATTTCGGTTGCCAAATTCTGCAAGATCCTGGAGAAAATCATTAGTTGGCTCAAGATTCAGTGCCAACAGAGATGGATTGGTTGTTGCATTGGAAATGGGGCAAAGAAATGGTATGGAATTTATCAAAAAGACGATTCTATCAAGTAATAGGGCAAATAAACGACATGGAATTTATTAACATTAGTCCCTCATGGTTGCATAAATGTATTGTCCATGTTGATACCAAACCAAAATTTATTCACTTTTAGGAAGTAATTCCTATGGGATTCATAAAATGGGTTTAGTAACTCTAATCATCTAGTCATACCATTTTTTTGAAAGTGGCCTCATTGAATGTAAAATTCTTAGTGTCCTTCCAACTATTCCAAGCATCACATTGCAATGAAATAATTTGTTGATTGGGCATGGGATGAAGTTATCTTTCCTACAGGGGATTCCATTTCCACATCCCAAAAGCAACCAATGGATAGAAAAATATGAATTAGGTGGATTATGTGTGGGGATTAACACATGAATGAAAGACTTCATCTATTAATATCTTAAACCATTTCAATTCAGTTCCCTGCACACATAATTTAGTGACAAATAGGGCATCCAGGTTGAATTATTCCTTGGTGTATTTACACATGAGATGGATTGCACTCAACTAGCAAGCAAAATGGCCCTTAGGGTTGATAATCAATGAGATGATGGCACCACAACATCCCATATATGTACCATACTTTTGATATAGGCTAGGTTCATCCTTATTATGACCATGCTTCCTCATAACTTGAAATGCATGGGAGACATATCCCCCTCCATAGACAACCTTGTTAAAATGTGTACATCCCGCACATGTATAGGGTATTCCCATTCAATCCATATGTAATGCCAAAGACCAAAAAGTCATGCAACACCACAAAATTATGCTTACAGAGAGGTTCAAACATAGACTTCCAAACTATGGCAATGTCACTAGACTAAAATGGAATGTAATCAAGATAGGCTTAATGTCTAGGAACAAGTAATCATCAATGAAGTTTTGTTGACCGCCTCATTTTCTCAACCTTCCAATGCAAATCCTATAAAATTCAACTCTCAAATCATAGAAATTTATTAGAACTGCTTCTTTTTTTTCACAATGTAGCTTTCAGAGCCAAAAACCCTTCTTGTCAATGCCTACAAATCTAATAAAATAAAATCTATTTTTATCACTCTAAACTCTACAAACTCGCATCAATGCCTTACCCTTCATCTTTGCCAATAACAGTATGTTATACCAAGAAACATTCTTCAAAAAGATCCTCTTCTAATTTCTCTGGCGAAAAATCGGCTTGGTTTTGGTTGGAGAATCCCCTTGTCTTGTATAGGTCTCAACCATGGACACTTTGATTTTACGCCTAAGAAATTATAAGAGGAGATTTTTGGTAGAATTCACTTGTCTTATATAGGTCTTAGCCATGGACTCTCAAGCTTAAAGTGCTTCAAAACTTGCATACAACAATGACCAAATTAATTCAATTGTCACTAAACAACTTCAATAGCTAAATATTGTCTAACCTTCAATAGCTAATTAAAAAACTTAATAAATATTTAAAAATACATATCGACCTTTATGGGTATGGGGAACAATATCACATCCTAGAAATTGTACAAAAAATTACAATGGAGGCCACAGATTTTGTCGAAATTACATATTTAGCCCTAGGAGAATCAAAACAATGTTTAGTATAACATAGAAATAGATGCACTGCAACTTGATAGCCTTTTGATCCCAAATCCACTTTTCTGTGAGTCGGTATTAAAACTCTTGGATGGGACCACCAATGACAAACATAAGAGGATTTTAAAAGATAAATAAAAAATAAGGGCCATAACCATACTCTAGCTACAAACACAAAAATTATGATAGCTACCAACTCTAAAGTATATATTTACCTCGAGGTGAATCAAAACATTCTTGAGAATAAACCATTGTAACAATCATTGATTTTTATCAACACAAAATTAAATCAAAAAATTGTTTACAAAAGCCAAACGCCACTTATAGCTCAAATTCAGTGTAGAAAATAGAAATCTACATGCTACAAATCCTTGATAGCCTTTGAGCACATCGATTGTATCACTATTAAAAATAAATAAATAAATAAGGTTTTAAAGAAGAAAGGAGAACAAGGAAAATTCTATAACTAGACCAATAGAATAAGCTTTGTAATTTCAACATATGGCCAACATATACAATTGAAAACCAATTAATCACTAAATATTGTCTAACCTTCAATAGCTAATTAAGAAATTATATAACTATGCAATGGTGAAACAGTTACTTTGGAGATTATAAAAGAAAATACACCCTCAAAACAATGATGCATCATATATATAATGAAAACTTCTAGACCAAACCCCTCATTTGTGCTAGTTTCACCGAGTTACACTGCCATGAGTTTCTTCATGCTCAATAGTTTTCCCATCAAGACAAACCTGGACAAGACAACAAAATCCAAGATTATTCAATGGACATATTTAACCTCTAGGATATTCCTACTCAAGATAATAGACGCTACATTGGACAATCTAGAATATTAAATAAAATATGCATTAAAAAAAATTATTCAACTCACTCATTTACTATACGTTAAGATGCACCAAATTGAGAATGTCATAACATACCTTGACAATGCTTACAAGCACCTTTTCAAAATTTTTCTGAAAGTAGCCCCTCATCATCTTAGATTCAACATCGACTTACTCACTGAGAAAAAACTACAAATGTGATAGTTATAGGACTAGAAATAACTCCTGAATGGTCTCCTCTTTACTCTCAAGAATAATTCTATCGATCCGGTCCAATCTTTACAAGAACCTCCTCCTCAACTGACGTAGAAAGCAACAATGAAGTCAACATTGGCTTTGTTGTTTCTTCCGTGGATCGAGAGAGGTTTGGTCAAAGATTAGCCAATTCCTAATTTATTCCCTCTACTAAACAAAGCCAACCACTTGAAGGTGGAAGCTCTATGGCCCCTCCCACACATCACTCAATTCCCCAATACCCAATCTAACCGATATATTTAGGGTAAAAATTGAAGTAGACATAAATTTAATATTTTTCTCACAATATGCTTACTACAGATCGAATCTAAACATAAGGCTAAAAAACATATAATAGAAATATAACAAATTTTTTAGATCACATCAAGAAGATAATCATTGATAGAAATTGAATATCAATTCATAATCTAAACATACTATGAAGATAAGTACTACCAGAAATAATTCAATGATCTCAATATGAAACCCAACAAAGAACATAATAAATAATAGTAGTAAAAGAGATAGGGTTAGAAACTTACCGGAGTGTGGAAACCCCCATAGATGTACTCAATAAAGGGATAAGTGTCAAGAACTTACCTGAGGGCAGACCTTACCAAGTGAGAGAGAGATGACCAACAAGAAAAAAAAATCACAACAGACCCCAAAAACAAGAGGACCTCAATCAATCAAAGAACCCTCAAAAACCAACATTGCCTTGTAACCATCCACTTTGGGTCATGCTTCTCTTAACACATTAGGAAAACTATGGAGGGTCACGACAACCTTCCTTGAGGCATGTCACACAACATAGAGGTACAATAGAGGTCACAGAGGCGTAGGCAAGTTGACGCGTTGGTTAGTCGTCAAGACAAATCCACGACAAGGCTACTACTATAAGTATCTACAGTCGACAACGCCAAGGATATATTGGCGGCAGTGGTCATACACGAGGGTAGCGCTACAGTCGACAAAGGTTGGCGATATCGCTGTGGGTCAAGGTTTCCTAGGGCAACTATATCGATACGTTTGGCATAGTCAGCAGCTAGGTTCAAGGCAAATCCACGACAAGGTCAGTTGAGGGTAGCTACAGTCGATGCTGCCAAGGATAGATGTGATGTGGTCAAGGTAAAGCCATCATGGGTACGCTTAGCAGATACAAGATGAAAATGTCAAGGAGAATGGCACTCAACAATAATACAAGAGGGGGGAACCTAGCCACAATAAGGATGACCAAAATATACAAGTCAACAAGGGGCCTTAACCAATCACAAGATAACAACGTAAAGGGTCATCTCTCTGTCAAAAGGTCTAATCATAATGTGGGGGTGTCATACTCGTACAAAGGGGGTTTCCACACTTTGATGTGGGATTTATACCTTCTAGTCTAATCCAATGGTCAAATGGTCAAAGGCAAAGAAAAAATAACACTATCTACTAGATAATATGCATTAAAAATATTCAAAAATGTCACGGAAAAGTAAATTTATCAAGAACTCATTGAAAGGAAAAAGCAAAAAAGGTATGCAAGATCTTAATATTGACAGGCATATGTGAATTTTTATTATTATAAATGATCGATATTATAAATTATACATCAGTAAGACTAGGTTTTTTTTGCACGACTTGTTGCTAATTTTCTAAGTATTTCATCGATATCTATGTCATCTTCTTTTACTACATTCTCTTCTATTGTTGATTGTCCTTGCATTATCGCATGCATTGCATTCCTTGTCATGTACTCATGGTGTTGAGGCACCATATGTGGGTCATCGCCTACAATGACAAAAATATTAAATTTATAGGGCAAGTTATTGAATGCAATTGATTTAGTTCATTAATAAGAAAAAATATGACTGAAATGTAATAATTAATTCTACTCGCGGCTCTTCCTCGCTAGAGGATCTTGATGTATGTCGCAACTCTACCCAATCGAAACCACAAAATTTATAGACAACTGTAATGGCCATTAGTAAAAGGAAAAAAATAGAATCACAAAATTCATAAGTACAAAAATTATTAAGTTACATACGACAACATGCCAACCATATTACTATCATGGCTCTCATGTGCAACAACATCATGGGCTGCACTGACCTATTTATATAGATCAAGCCAGACCTCACCTTCGATATCGACCTCATCAATGTAGGTTGCACCACCTCGCACGTAGCACCAACTTGTGGTTGCTCTACTATCAACAAACTGTTTTGCAGTGCTATTTATGGGCTCGGTAATATTGTTTCTCCCTTGCTATAAATAACAGAGCAACAAACAAAATTATTGGACGATATCAAATAGGAATGTATTTTAAAGGTAATGAAACCGTGTTATTGTGGTTATATTTTTGTAACATACCATTTCATGCACACTACATCTTGGCGACTGTCCCAAGATTTTTTCGGTGATCAATAACAACTTGTTATCCATACTTGTAACCAAGCCGTAGGTATTCCGTAGTGGCTTTGGTACCAAAACCATCCCCCTACATTGCATAAGAATATTTATTTTTATTGGCTGTCCTACGACTACCACAAACCTCGGAAGGAGATACATAACCACAATATTGTTAAGATGTTCGACATTTCATAATTTGTGCCCCAGAATCTCAAATAGCCACTCCTAATGTCTAGTCTGTTTTGGCCATGTTTCTCAACCCTTTACTTGGTGGCTTTTGAAGTGTCAGATTCCAAAATTTAAGCATGTTATATATTGCAATTGTATTTAAAAACAAAGAAAGCTAAAAGTATTTCAATCCCGGACCAGGTGGATTTCTTCCTTCTTTTCTCAATTTCTTCTCCTTTGCATCCTCAATGAACACCTTCCATTCCCTCTCAAGAATAATGAGTGGATGCTCATACCTAGGGTTAAATTGCAAAATAACCCTATACATGTCACATATATATATTAAATATAGGACCACTTCTTTGGAGACCTCGCTTTTGTCAAAGGTATCTACCCCAAACATACGTTCAAGGTAGTCCAAGATTTCTTTGAGGTGAATACTCTGAGAAATCCACCTCGTATGTAACGTGCGGGGACCAAAAATTTCTAGCGACTGGTCATGCAAGCGTTTATAAAACAAGTTGTTTCCTACATGCAAAAATAAATGATCATTAATTAGAAATAATAATATATAAGATGATATATGCTTCAAATATACAACAACAAACAGCGTCACCAGTTCGACCCGAATTTTTTAATGTCTTTATTGAACCTTCATCCACCAAAAAGTGTACGAAATTGTTCCTAAGCAGATGATTCAGAAAGTTACAGTCTATCGTCACTCCACGCCAAGATCACAATTAACTCCTAATGCGGTGGCTCACACCGGGACCGGTATAAACATGCTCACGGTCCCCAACTATAGGTGTGGACCTATTCTGAGTATGACTGGGATCAATAGCAGGTGGAGTGATGAATATCCTAGCCGATATATGTTGGTTTCAGGTCGTGGGTCGGATGTTTTGGTGTACTCTCTGCAACATGAGTACTACCAACATCTATTGTAGGAGCCGACTCAATTGAAGCCACAAAATCCTATATAAGAAAGAAAAGTTTTTTTATTAGAAAATGTAAAAGCTATAAACATGAAACATTCATAATTGAACTTACCACCAAAACAATCACTTTAAGATATGGTTATTGCCTTATACTTTTGAAGGTCTTCCTTCAACTGCTCTATCCTTTCTTTAGTTTTTTGATTTTGATCTTTACTTACAATCAAGCAAAGGATTTCTTTGTTCATTTTTCTCTCTGATGATTTTGTTGATTGTACCATTATGTTGGGGTCATCCAACAAGTCATCGCCGACCCAATCATCACAACCATGGCCCGTGGACTACATATATATTTCAAGAAAGAAAAGTTATTTTCAACTATATAAACAAATAATAAATTTCACATTAAATGTATTTTGGAAATGTTAATCATATGCCTATTCTGGGGGGATGGAGATTTTCCATGATCATCCCGCCAAGAATTAGGTGTTAGAAATCCATAACAAATGAAATGACTCAGGAAAACTCACAGAGTATGATCGCATTAGTGATGTGCATTGCCTGTAATTTACCTGCTTTGAGGGGTGGACCGGTGCTTTTCCACAATCATCCTACCAAGAATTAGGCATTATAAATATATAACAAATGAAATGACTCAAGCAAACACTAAGAGTATGATGTGCATAAGACGTTATAAATCCATAACAAATAAACATCATGAACAACAATAAATTTACAAACAATGGGAATACAAATTTACAAACAGCACCACATCACATCATGATAATTAAACATGATAGATTTCAAATTACCGCCCCATAATAGCAATGTCCGTATATATTCGATTCAAGTTGTAATCAATCAACAACTCTCCCTACATTTATTGATTTTATTGCACATACAAATACACGGCTCGCTCCTCACTTCAAATATGCAATTAAGTTGCTTAGTTGTTGTCCCTAGTCATGTACCATTTATAAATCCCACAAGAATATTGTCTGGATGCCTTTGGTCTTCTGTCAATATACATAGGCCCTCCTTTGTTTCTATCGTTGTCTCTTAGTCGTATATAATTTGCAGCCACTCCGTATATCCGCGACACCTCGGGCAGGTGTATATTGGACTAGCTTCATACAATCTCTATAATCGTAATACGTCCGACATACTCCATCAATTCAATATTCCGCCTATCAAAACCTTTTATGCAATCCATGGAAATTGCCCTGCCATGTAACGATGATGGAGCAATGCATTATATCCTCTCATCCAGACAAAAAACAATGTTTACTTGAGGAAGTTCCTTGAGTACCCATCGTTTCACTAAATGTTTGTACCTCTGTTGGCACCTCATCGCTCATGCTCTCATCATCATAAGAGCAAGACCCCCCTTCAACAAGAAAATTCCATAGATGCATGGAATTATTTTGATCTTATCACCCTAGTTTCTCTCCATCTACTGAGCTTTCCTCACTCGATGAAGATATATTTGACAAATACATGTTTGGTTGTACTTGTAGTCCATCGAATGAGTGAGAAGTTAAGAAGAATGTCCCTTTCAATTCTAGTAATGATAATTATGTAGGATACAAGGATTACAAAAGGGAAACAACAAATATGCATTCTTCTTAAATGGCAAATTGATCAACTCATATTTGTGATGTAGAGAGACCAAGTGACATATCAAGTTGGTTCAACAAATCAAGTTTCAATCACTGAAAAAACTAGTTGAGGCAAGGTCAACAAAGATAAATGAGTGAGTTTCATATAGAGTCAAAGTCTTAAACTTAGAAGGGAGCTCACTAAGGCCAACTAGATGAAGACATGTCGGGCCATGTAATAGATTTTGGGATTGCAAAATGAATGGGTGCAACCTCTATTGAGTCACCTACTCAAATGGGGCCATACTTTTTGAAAGTGATCAGTAGGATACATCACTCTGGGTATGACTTTTCAAAATGTTAGTTTTTACTTGTCTTTTCCCAAACATCTCTCGATTCATGTTTACTGAAAAGTATTGTGGGAATATAAATATACTAGTATTTATGTGAATATATGTGAAGAATTTATGAGGCCAATATATGCACTCATCCACAGGGAATCAAAAAAATGTATGTATGACAAATATTTGGGTACACTATCCACAAATGAGGACTCAACACATCGAGAAAAAGGGGACCAACTTGTGTGGATATATGGAACAAAGACCTCATAATTTTCATATTAGTAATGATTATCTCACGTTAGTAAAGGTAATCATAATGCTTTCTTATATTAGTAATGACTAGTGGATGATGAGCAATTAGACATTGATGTTGTTGTTCATATATTCTTATCCATATCAAAGGATGATAACATGAGATAATTGGGTTTGAAAGCAAAGAGGCATGCTCTCCACACTTCACATTAGTACTACTATATGGGGCAACAATAAGCTTGGGGACTAGGAGGAAGTACAACTACACCCTCTCTCAATATGGTTGAGTGAAAAACTAACAACTATGGATGTAAATATCTTGAAAACAATTTATTGTGAGTTGATCCTAGGATTGGAGGAAACAAATGATTGGAGGAGGTAATAAAGAGGTAGGTTAGTCATTAGTGAAGGAAATTTGAAGTTCAAAACATTGTTGGAGCAAAGGGATTTTGCAAATTTGGCATTGAAAAGATGGAAATATTGGGAGGTTAAGGGTGTAGCAACAAAATACCAAGGACCTAGAAGGATAAATATATTCCTAGATTGAAAGGATGAAGAGGATTTTGAGATTGTATGAAGATAAAATATTGTGTTTGAGCCAAAACAACAATATGCAAGACACTACTTAGGAGTGAAATTACACAAATTATAATGGTGTTGGTGGGGAATAGGAATCATGAGGAATACCAATGAATGAGCATTCTCAAACCATGTGGGATGTCAAACTCTAGGCTTACTTGTAGCACAAAAAAAATGCCAAAATTTTGTATTTTATTTTTATTGTGTAGAAATCAAAAGTCATGGGCTTGTTATTCTTTGCAAGTGAGTTAACACTAGTGTTTTATAAATCACCTTTTCTTTATAGTTGTCCTAAAAATGAGGATAATTTTTGTGTTGTAATAGAAGAAGAAACCAATAGAGTTGTTGAAGAAATCGAGCACAAGTCATTTCTCAATGTCTAATGAAAATTATTTCTCATGCCCCCATGGGTAAACCTAACATGGACAATGGTGCATTGGGTATAGGTACATGTCTTTTAAGAGACTCCTAATGGTCCATAACCTTATTCAACTCATCTCTTCTTGAATGTTATCTAAGTTTATTACAAAACACGAGTCCAAAACCATGACACAATTTCCCTCAAATCTACCTAGTAGCCTTCCCTCATTGAATACTTGATGGAGGGTGCTCCCCTTCTCAATAAAAACATGCATATTCCATCTTAGATGGAATTAAAGTGTGTTCTATAAATATTTAGGTCCTAGTGTTTTGGTGGATTTTATAACTTGTGATTTCCTCTCTACAAAAAATCTCACCATGAACCCAAAACCACATTTGATAGAAGTGCATCGAGAGGTTTACTAACGCTAAGGGTTAAAACTATGCTATTGTGGGAAGGAAGACAATGAATACCTAGTTTTTGTAGGGTTATTACCCAACATATTATTCCTAAAGGGTTGTGGTTGCAAGGGAGGTACATGTGGGATCCCTATTTTCTAGTAGTGTTAATGTATAGATAAGATATAAATTGGGGCAAAGAAAAATATCTATATTGTATTTGTTAGATATATTAAAGAACAAAGATGTTTAAGGCCCTCAATGTGTTGTGAAACAATAGCAGACTAAACAATCATGGAATAACCATACATTTGACCAAACCCTAAATTTAGTATGAGCATCATTAGAAACCCATTGAAATGTTAAGTATCTGATTATGTATTTTGAGATTTTGGAATCCTAAATACCTCTTATTCAAACATTTGTGTGGCAATAATGAGTCCAAATTTATTCATTCATTTTCCAATCGAAACTCGTAATGAAATTACTCAACATTCTTTGTTCCTTGTGAATATTGGCTCGAGATCGAGGTCTCTATCTCCTTATGCACATAGTGGATCGAGGTCTATATCTCCTTGCACAACAGTGGCAGAGTTCACTTTCTCCTTGCGCCAAAGTGGCCGAGGTCACTTTCTCCTTACAACACAGTGGTGAGGTGACAATCAATGACGATATTTTTGGGGTTGGAATGGCTCGTAATCGGTGACACGGGGTCTAAAACCCCGATGGCTCCGGCAAAGACATCCTTGAAATGGGCTGGGAAAGAAGGCAAGAGAGACAAACCCGTGTTTCCTAAGAATCCCTTTAGTATACCTGTGTATCCTAACAACACTGAAATACCAACCTATGTGAGTCTAAATGCACAAATGTTGACGATAAAGACCTGGAATTTGTGAATGTCATATAAAAGCCTTTTAGATTGTCACAAAAATGAATTTGAAAACTAGAAATAATTTGTGATAAAGGACTTAAGCAATATGTGCATTATGATTTCAATACACTAGAATTAAGTATTACCTATACATAATTTCCACTAGACAATTTAAAGTCAATCTATTGAGAGTTATGGTAAAATAATAAAACCATTGATTAGAGTAGTTGTTAGGAAACATAACGGAAATTTGAGTGTGTTGAATGTAGTTTAGCAAAGGATTTTAGTGTGTGAGATTCAAAGTGTGTGTGCAAATAGGAAAAAAGAACAATATATGTTTGACAACAATTCAACAAAGCCTACCTTGAAGTCAATGTTGATATGGCACAACATAAGTGAATTAGTACAAGATAAGATGTGGGGATGATTATTGATGGAGTGATGACTTTCTCAATGTTCATATAATTCATAGTCAATTTTTATACATGGGTTATTAAGCATCACCCAAATAATTCTAATCAACTTAATTGAATGTAATCACAGACCTTGATTTCATGGAACAAACAAAAACACCCTAGGTAATTTTGATCATTGACATGGTCAATGTGGATCATTCCTCCATTCCTATAAATGTGCATGCACAATGACCTTTAGAGGATGACAATTCGATGAGTTTTGTTTCCCCATTAGGATTAGGGGTCCATATAGTTTACATCCCAAAGAGATATGTATGTTTCCTTCATTTTGTTGGTTTTTCTAAGGACTCACAAGCAATTTGTATCAAATTGGTATATGATAGGGTGTGATTCATCACATGTCATTGTCCCTTCCCCTCCATACCCCCTCCTTAACCATGGGTGACATAACATCATCATCTCAATAGTGTACATATTACATTTCATTTTAAGGCATCATGTGTACCGAGGGCTTTGAGCCACCACAAAGGACACATACAAAGAATATATGTCTTATGAACAAGATATGGTACTATCCATTTTGAGGTTTGCATAGAGATTTGTTATTATAGACTACACTACATTGCACCATAATATAATCCCTACACTCCTTGCAAACCATCTAACACCATTCAATTAGATTGATTACATTCTGAGTGACGATTGCCATTCCCATCGACTCCAAAATGTTTTCATCGATAGTATAAAGAAAATCGCCGCAAGATTATTTACATTCATCTCGTAAATGATATCAAATGATGCTTGATTCATTTCATATTGTCGTGATCAACTTGAAATTAAAATTTGATAATCGTGGCAATCTAGTCGGACCTTGAGTCAAATACAAATATGAAATTTGGAATCATTAACATATCTACTAAAAACATATGAAAAATAGGGTGGTTGTGGACTATGGTGTGTGGTGGTACCTATTAGTTCGTCTACTGAGTGACACATCCCAGGTTTGGTTCCGCCAAATGGTACGTGTTTTGGCGATCGTGAAGTACAAAGCAGTATAAGTATCCCCATCCCGGCGTAGATGAGGTCATATTGTCGGTCTTGGCCGCATGGATTCTCTCATATTGGGCGGGAAGGTGGAAGCTAGATCCTTACCAAGGAGAGCGACAGTTTATCTAAGAAACCGGGCCAAGACATTATTGTTATGGTTTCGCTTACACAACCACGCCTACCTACCCATGAATGTGGTCAAGAATGTGGGTGGCTGAGGTCCGCTTTGAAGTTGGACAAGAAGTTCAAGACCGCTAGTCATGCATGATAGGTAATTGGAAGAAATTTAAAAGGTTTTGGCCAAGGATTCAAAAGCCGCAGTGGGACCGTGATTTTTCTTCGACATACCATTTACCGGATGGGCCAGT
This sequence comes from Picea sitchensis, assembly GCA_010110895.2. NCBI lineage: Eukaryota > Viridiplantae > Streptophyta > Pinopsida > Pinales > Pinaceae > Picea > Picea sitchensis. The sequence continues at coordinate 38,465 of SNQJ01S0034066.1, read as the reverse complement.
GAGTGCGCGCTGAAAAGACGTGAAGTTTGACGGAATCCTCCATGATGCTATTGGAAGAGCAACATGTTGTAATGACAGATTGGCGGGTCATCCTCCCTTCAAACTTTGGTATGTCCGGCGGAAGGTTTATTGGCATTGCAGGCCATGTTGGGCCATGCAATATAGGATCATTGGTGAGCTTGGTAAGATCCAAAATGTTGAGAGAGGCCAGCATGGCATCCTCAGAATAGTAGGAATGTTAGTTCCACCATAGTGTGTTGTGAACCTGGCCTTTGATGGGGACTAGGTGGGTTGGTTCTCCCTCCTTGAGAGGAAGCTGGTCCTCCGCCTCGCAAAGGAGAAAGCGAGGATCGGGTGGTGTCCTTGGGAATTGGACCCAAGTAAGGTAGAACCAAGCAAAGTCGATCCTACGATAGTAGCACTCACAAGAGTGAGTGTGTGTGAAGGCAAAACCGCAGAACGAAAGACGACGTATACTCTAAGATAGGAGGAAGGTTGAGCAGACGTCATGAAATCCATCTGGCCTGGTGGTTCCCCATGATGTCGTAATTGTGTGAAATGTGTGCAACAAGTGGTGAGAGAAAATATAGAACCAAGATTCTTCCGGCCGCGATGATCTTCATCACCATACATATCAAAGTCAAACTATAATCGATGTGCATCATACATAAAATGAATAAGAAGCATATATGTAAGTAAGAGGGTTTTGTCCTCATGGGGAATCAAAAAGAAAACAAGTGCTCGTGGTCCTAGAAGATGTAACGCCCTTCCTCTCGGGGCCAGTAATCGATCTTCCAATAGCCTCTCAACAAGCAATCAAGTCACCTAAGAGACACTAGTGAAGAATGAAATAACTGGTTATAATGAGGGGTAGAGGGTGTAATATCCTCAAAGAGTCGGCGATACCTCCTAATAGCCACAAAAAATCCAATCAAGATGCGACAAACCCACAACCGCACACCTGGGTAGATGTCCCAAAATTGGTCACTAGGTACCTTCGTCCAAGCGGCTATTGGGATTTTCGGCCTAAGAAATGGGTCACGGGTCGGATCCCCGCCCAAGAGGGTGGGTGCCTCAAGGGGGACGCATTGCATCAACTGCATTCCTCGCCTTCAACCCCTTCACATGGGTATCTCCCCGCCTTTATGGTGATTGGAACTGTGTCGGACTCGAGATTCAAAGTTCCTATTTGTCAACTTCTATGTTTGAAATTGTGAGAACTGGATAATGGGGGGCTATTTGGATGCCTACCTCAAATCTTACCTAGGCTAAAATTTTCTTTTAGCACCTCCTCCGGTGGAGGACAAATTAATGAGTTGTTTAGAAAGATTTTAGATGAAATTGTTTTGTGAGGTCGGGGTGAAAACCAACCTTTGATTAAAAGTGGGAGTGTATATTCCAATCAAGAAAAGATGGGTGTTTTTCTAACCTTTTGGAGGAAACCTCCACTTAGACCACCAATGCTTCAGTAATTCCAGGGCTTTGTGAGTGCAAAAGTGGCTTTGTGTGTGAGTGAAAGTGTACCAAATTTTAGTTATTTAGATGTCACCTTGCAAACATGTGGACATCGCTTTGTCCTTACAAGAGTTTGATTACCTAAATAAGCTAGATGTCATTGGTACAACTCATGGAATTTTTAAAACCCCAAAGGCATGTGGACATTGTGGTCCGCTACTATCCTTTATCTCCCATGTGTGAGTTAATCTAGAAAAAGCATGAAACTAGTCCTAGATTGAACATGTGGCATGTGTGGCCCTGTTACAAACTTTTTAAACCCTCCTAGTTTTTATCTAAGAGCATAAATTCAAACACCACTCTAGTTTTATGAAGACATGTGGCATTGTATGGGCCCATTACAAGAATGTGTTTGAGAAAATGAAACTAAGAGGGGTCTCAAAGAGCCGCTTGTCCCTCTCCTAAAAGTTTTGAAATTTTTGTTTAAGGAAGATGAGATTGTTTTCGCAATCCTTTCGACTTCTCAAGACGCTTAATGACACGAGAAGAGCATACTTAAGATTGTTACTTGCAATTTCTAATCCCAAATGTGAGTTTAGATGTGATTGGAATTGATGTTCAACTTAGATTTGTAAAACAAAGTCAAGCCATCCATGTGGAAAAAGCAAAATAAGGAAAATGATTTTTATCCACCTAAGTGCCTATATTTTTTTGATTATCCCCTTTATAAGTTGAGGGGTCTAAGTGGTGCAATGTTTACATCATGCATATCATCATTCTTACAAAGGAAAAAAATGTTTTTCCCCACACCCAAGAGCTTACAATGCAAATTTCTGCTCAAATGCTACCACTGTGGACAGAGGGCGATATGGTGCACCTCGTGGCGCTTGCGTAATCGAAGAGTTACCAAGACGTACTCGGGACGTAAGGCCTCTGTGGGTAAAATACCCGCTCAGTCTAAAGTCCGAAGAAAAACTGGATGGATTTCTCTCAATTCAAACTGTAAATTGGCTGGTTGGCAGGTCGGATTAGGACGGTTAGTGCACCTGCAAGTTAATGAAATCAAAAGGAAAGCAAATAAAGCCCAAATGAGGGAGGAATTGATACCTTTCCCCAAGAACCGCTAATTGCTTGCACCCAATTCGTCACTAGGTGAGCAAATTAAGAGTGCTTTCATGCCCGGGCCAGTTCTCGTAGGCATGACAGTGGTAAGGTAAAAGGTTAGAAAGAGAAACAACAAAGCTATAAAACAAATGTACTAAACTAAAACAACTAAGAACTAAAAGCATATGAGAAAATGAAAAATAGGAGACAAATGGACCAATATCACCAATGTATAATTTGATTCCTGCTGGATGAAATCTAAAGACACACAAAGAAGAAAGGGGGACTTGGGTCCCTTCTTTCTCCAATGGAAGGCTCTTGAGGCCCCAATTTGATTGCTCTCCTTACAATGAAAAGATACATATGAAAGAACTCCAAGCTTATTCACCTAAGAGAGAGATGAATAGCTCTATGAAATGCACCAGGCGGTGTTTGTATTGCCAAAGAATGGGTCCTTAGCAATCCTAACAAAGATAACAGTATGAATAATTCCTTGAGAAATGGTGGTCATTCATGGCTTTATAGCCAAGCATTGGTTATTATGTGACCCTTTGAATGTGAAAGAGGCTCTTTAGGGCACACTTAGGTCTCTGACCGTTCCACCATGAGGATTGAGCTCTGATTTGGTGTCAAATCAATTTGGGAGTCGATCCATTAGTGGCTGGGAGGCCGCCCACCCCCAATAAATGAGCCTGAAGGTGCTGGTTTTTTCAGCCCATAAGTCAGCGCGCTTGTGCAATATGCCAGCTTTGTAATTTATTAATTATTACGCCAAAGATATCACAATACAAGACCCAAAATGATGCCTTCACATTTTTTGGTCATTTGTATAGTTTTTTTTTTGACCCTTCTGCCATGCTGAATAATTAATCTTGTGCCATGAATGACTTTTTCCTGTTTTGACGATGCAGAGTTCTTGTCGCCCTGTGCGGACGAAATTTCAGTGATAACACATATTAAGTACTTTAGTGTTGGATATGTAATTAAAATTTACTTGATTTGGTAAAAAATATTTCTCACACTTCTCATTCCATTGAAATTTCCTTCCCTTCTTTTGTATGAATGTAATGGGGTTAAAAATCTTGGAGAATCCCTTCACAAATATCTTGTAATAAATTGTAAAACCCATGAAGCTATGATCTTCATACACATTCTTTGGTGATGGATATTAGTCAATGGCTTCAATCTTTGCAAGATCCACTATAATACCATCACTTGGAATGATATACCAAGGTAATGAATTTTTATTAGGAAAAATGAAAATTTGGATAATTTTTCATAGAGCTTATGTTCCCTCAAACATTGTAGAACTAGTCTCAAATGTTCCTCATGTTCCTTTGAGGTTCAAGAATATATCAATATATCATCAAGGAAAACCTAAATAAACTTTTCCAAGGAATATGATATACTATTGGAAAGGTATCTCATTTCCCTTCATCTTATCTAGGATTGATTTTCCATTTGAGTTAGATTTCAAAATAGAAACTGATGAGGAAGTCACAACTATAAAATTTATCCATTTAGTAGGCATGAAACTTGAGTACTTTGTAGACTAGGCACGTGAACTTGGAATTGGAGAAATAATGGCTTGCTGGAAATATTATCCCGATCCCTATAAGGTAAAAACACTGCATTTTCTAGAAAGTGAATAAAAATCATTTTATTTTGTGCGAAAAATCCTACTCATGTGGAACTTTCCTAGTGACCGACAAAAGAGGTCAATGTTGAAAATTTTGCAAAATGAGTCAGCTTCTCATGAAATATGAGCTGATGAGACTTAACATATGGAATACTAATGTGGAAGGGTTTTAAAACTTGGAAATAATCCTAGGATGGCCTCCCTTAAGGGAAAAGTATTATGGTACCGAAACAAGCCAAACAAACTTGTATTGAGCCTACTTAAGCACTGACAATATATTATTGGGCACTATGGAATTGATGATTGTCATGAAGGTTTTTTATAGGTAATATTAGTCTTGGAAATACTACAAATTTGAAATCCATTTATCCCTACTAACCCCAACTTGATGATTGAGGCCTTAACCAAATTGAAACTTAAACCCTGTAACTAACTTGGACTAAGACCAAGTGACTTAACATTGATGAATGATACTCTTCTAGTGTCTGATAAGTCACTATGTGCTTGAATAACATAGTGAATGTGACCCTTCGATACTCTTTAATGGGGGAAAGAGTCATAACTATAAAGACTCCTACCACTTTCTTCTACTGAAACCAAAGTTTGAAAAGCTACTTGGAGCAACTCTCCTACTGGATTAGGAAGATACAAAATATGAAACATCATGTTGAGTCCAAAGTGTATTTTTGGGTCCATAACAATCAAACAATTCATTTATCAAATTTAATCAAATACAGTTTTAGAATTTCACTGACAATTTTGTTAGATGGAAAAGAATAATTCTTAAGACAAAAAGGAATAATTTTGAAGATAGATTGATAAATAATTTTTGGCATAATGAATCGGTTTATTCATCAAATTGAATATAATATAGTTTCATGATTTATATGACATTATTAGCAGGTGGAAAAGAATAATTCCGATGATAATTTCATAAATAATTTATGAGTAATCCAGGTGATCTTCATAAAAATGATTTTGTCAGATGGAAAAGAATAATTCTTAAGACAAAAAGGAATAATTTTGAAGATAGATTGATAAATAATTTTTGACATAATGAATCTGTTTATTCATCAAATTGAATATAATATAGTTTCATGATTTATATGACATTATTATCAGGTGGAAAAGAATGATAATTTCATAAATAATTTATGAGTAATCCAGGGGATCTTCATAAAAATGATGTAAAGCAACATGATATATAAATTCGCAATATATATTACGTAAAATTACATCATATAAAAATTCATGTCTATTGAAATACACAGAAAAAAATAAATAGAGAAAGGGATTATAAATGTGCATAAAATGTACATGTTAAAATATTGTTTGAAAATGCATAGTTGTCTTTTAAGTAATAGTAAAACCTATCAATATAAGAGGTAGCTACTTCTATCGACATAATAATTTCTATCTAATTCAAGGTAGATAAGTATATATTTTTTTAAACATGTAACGATATATCATGGGTTGAGTCCATGTTTGTGTTCATGGGAAACAAATTCCATTCATCATGATATCAATGCAATGCTCATCTATTGACATGAGGAGATKATAATCATCATACGTTGATACTTCATCCACTAATAGATGTGTAATCATATTGGTGTTCAAATCATAATAGATGAATGTAATCTGGGCATWCTTACACATGATTACAATACTTCTCACGACACAAAATGGAATATATATAAAACATTGATTGTTTATATTTGTTGTCATATCTTGTAAGAGACTCCATATTAATCCCCTTCCATCCTCAAAATATCTATATGATTGTTGAGATAGACATTGCCCACATTTAAAATATTATATCTCATTAGTAGACCATACAGATGTAGAATCATCATTAACAAGACACACCAACTAGTTTGAATGCACTATTAGAGACACAAATCAATTATTACATTATATATAAATGAAATGGATACCCCATTTATTTTTTTCAGTATCCAACGAGTATATTTTGTACACACATCTCATGTTAGGGACCTAACCCCTCACATAGGTAGAACAATATATTCGGATGTAATAAAGGTCAATATCAATAAGGCCTTGCAATAAGGTAGAATAAGTCGAATGTGAGAAGACCTAATAGAAGCTTCTGCTTCTAGAAGGATCTTCTTCTAGATGGTTCTTTTCGATAGATATATTTAGTATAAATAGGAGTATAGGGTATGAGAACCCTAGCTTGGATATTATTGTAATAGAGCTCTACTTGACTAGAGGTTTCCCCCTCGAAGAGGCAAGTGAACATTGCTCTCAGAATCAAAGTGCTCTTTTTGGTGTTATTATTGATATCGTTTTAGTGTTATTGTGGTGTTGTTCTGGTTATATTGTTGTTTATCTGCCATTTCTAGAATTTTATTTCTGTTCTGCATACTTTTTATATCTAGAATATTACAAGTGGTATCAAAGCACTTTCCTCGACAGAAAATTGTGGGTTATTTTTTTTCAAGGTAGAGACGTATTCCGACGTCTTTAAGGTACAAAGATCTGTCGTTACATGCATAAACCCGCGGTTGATGGATTCATACACTTAGGAACTACAAGTGGTTCTTAAGCGCACATTTGTTGGCCACCCTTGTAACCCCTGTTGGTACCCCTTCGAGTGGTAGCGCATCAAAAAAAACCTATATACGGATCGGCCTAGATTTCCTAAATCCCTCTTTAGATAAACCGATCGATCTCCTTACTGCTATAGTGTCACCGAGAAAAACACTCGGGAAGATACTCTCTAGTATCTGGGTAGTTGGGTAGTATGGCTAAGGGCACGGTCTAGCCTCCTTAGTTGGTGCCGTAAGATATTGCGTCGAGTACTACTATTGGACCCCGCATGTATATTAAAGAGATATAGCAGAGAGAAAAACCTTGTCTGTATAACCCTTGAATACCTAACTCTTGGGGACATAAACAAAACATAAAAAATACAAGATCTATTTTCGCGCAACTGTGTTTGAGTTTCCAAATCACTACACATTTCTTCCTGGTTAGGCATTTGGGCATTTCATCACTGCAGTATTCTTCAAACCAGATTATAACTCTCCAGACCTATTCCATTGGATTTATCTCTTCACCCTTATCACATTCATACCTATAATTTTTCAGCAAAAATTTTGACCCCACCCGCCCATTTTTGCTTCCCTCGTCATCATGGCCCATACCCGTAGCCAAGACTTGGAATCTCGCTTCAATACCTTGCAATCTAATTTCATAGAGATCCAACAAGAAGTGAGACAGCTCAGTGCCAATATTTCCACCATCAATCAAAACATGCATTCCTCCATCGCCACATCAATCACCGAACTCAAAGAAGACCTCACACAAGACATGACTACCTAGCTTGAATCTGGTGTTTCGATGATCTGCACCAAGATGCATATCCCTGCAGATCTCCCTTTATCTAACCCACATTTGCATACCAAAGATGAAACTTCCTCTCATTCCCATAATGTTCATCCCCATCACTTTCAGCGTGACCTACGCCTTCCGCGGGTGAATGTGACCAAATTTGATGGCTTGGATCCCACTAGTTGGGTAACTCAAATGGAACATTATTTCTCTTTGTACGACATTACAGATGATTTTTCCAAACTCCAGTATGGTGTTATCCATATAGATCAAGAACGTTGGCAATGGTGGCAATGGAGAAAAGCTTCCCGTCAAGGGTATGTTTCTTGGACACACTTTGTGGAAGAACTTTATGAACACTTTGACACTGACACCAACCATTTAGGTCATTTGAAAATTTTGAAACAATCTAGAACAGTGGAAGACTTTATAGCTTCTTTTGAGCAACTGGATTTTCGTACAGAGGGCATGTTTGATGCTTTTTTCCGAGAATATTTTATCAGTGGCCTCAAGGATGATATTTGTGCCCATGTCCTCATGGATCGGCCTCAGAGTTGGGTGGGGGATACTAAAAGAGCTAAGGAATCACAACAGGTTGTCTCTTCTCAAAATCAGAAACCCTCCTTTATTCCTTGCACTAAACCAGTAAATCCCACTACTGCTTCTACTCCACTAAAGATCCAAAAATTGACCAGGGCTGAAATGGTTGAATGCCAACTCAAAGGCCTTTGTTATAATTGTGATGAAAAATATTTTTCGGGCCATAGTGAAAGGAACAAAATCTTTTTATGGCCATCTCGGAGGATATTTCGGAAGAGGATATTGAAACTCCCCTTGTGTCTGAGTCACCTGAACCACTGACATAACCCCTCCCTCAGACCCTCCCGAAGTAGAACCAGTCATTTCCCTAAATGATCTCACTGGATTCTCTACTCCCCAAACCCTCAAGCTAATTGGTTACATCAAGCATAGGAAGGTCCTCATTCTTGTTGATAGTGGAAGAACCCATAATTTTAGTCATCGCTGCATTTCCCAAGAAACTCATTTCTATATCCATGCGGTCAATAATTTCCAAATCATGATTTCCAATGGCGGCTCCATGAAATGTGGAGGGCGTTGTGAAAATGTGTGTCTCCAAATTGGTGACTACCACCTGAAATCTCATATGTTTTCTATCGATATGGGTGGTTGTGACATTGTGTTGGGTGCAGACTGGCTAAGGACTTTGGGTCCCATTCTCATGGATTTTAGGAAATTAACCATGCAAATCAAACAGGAGGGCCAAAAATATAAGTTCCAAGGCATCACCACCGGTTCACCTGAGATCATTAGTTCCCATCGCATGGAAAAGATACTCAAAAAAGGTCATTCTGGTGTTATTGCCCAACTACATGACATACAAACAACTTAGACACCCTCTGTGCTGCAAGACCTCAATCCATCCTCTCTAAACATCAAGTGGTATTTTCCACTCCCTAGGGACTCCCTCCTTCCCATGGTGTTCATGATCATTCCATCCCCCTTGTACCAGGAATCCTTCCTCCCAATATTCGTCCCTACCGTCACCCCTTTTCCCAAAAAAATGAAATTGAGAAAATTGTTCAAGAATTTCTTAATGCAGGCATTATCCGCCCTATTACGATCCCATACTCTTCTCCTGTGTTCATCATCTTGAATAAATAAGGTTCTTGGCGCATGTGTCTTGACTTCTGCACCCTCAACAAACTCACCATTAAAGAAAAATGTCCCATTCCTGTCATTGATGACCTCTTGGATGAATTGAGTGGTGCCCAATTCTTTACTAAACTTGATCTTTGTTCTGGATACCACTAGATCCATATGAAAGAGGAAGACATTCCTAAGACTGCCTTTAGAACTCATGAGGGCCACTATGAGTTTTTGGTTATGCCTTTTGGCTTGTGTAATGCCCCCTCCACCTTCCAAATCCTCATGAAGCATGTCTTCCATCCTTTTCTCTGTCATTTTGTCTTAGTTTTATTTGATGATATCCTCATCTATAGAAAAAACTGGACATACCATCTTGCTCATGTGGATCGAGTTCTCCATCTACTCTCTCAAAACCAACTTTTCCTGAAACAATATAAATGTTCTTTTGGCTCCTCGAAAGTCGAGTACTTGGGTCATGTTGGCATGGACGGCATCAGGGTGGATCCAAAAATGATTGAAGCTATTCAAGACTGGCCTCACCCAAAGACTCTCAAAATCTTGTGTCGATTTCTGGGCTTAACAGGTTATTATCGTAAGTTTGTTAAGAATTATGGAAAGATTGTGGCACCTCTCATTGCAATCCTTAAAAAGAATTATTTCACTTGGACTCTAGCAGTTGCTCAGGATTTTCAAACCTTGAAGATGGCCATGTGCACCACTCCAGTCCCGACCCTTCCTGATTTCACAAATACATTTGTCCTGGAATGTGATGCTTCAGGGAAAGGAATTGGTGCTTTCCTTATGCAAGAGGGTCGGCCTTTGGCCTCTACCAACAAACAATTGTCTGAACGAAATTTGGGCAAATCAATATATGAAAAGGAAATTTTGGCTATTCTGCATGTCGTTGATCTGTGGCACCCTTATCTATTGGGGAAACACTTCCAAATTAAGACAGATCATCAAAGCCTCAAGTATTTTATGGAACAACGCATTTCCTCACCGGAGCAAAAAAAATGGGTGACTAAGCTCTTTGGATATGATTATGAGATCATTTACAAGAAAGGCAAAGACAATGTGGTTGTGCATGCACTTTCCCGAAAATATGAAGATGAAGGATCCCTTTTTTCTCTTTCCTTCATTATACCAGATTGGATCCAAGCCGTTCGCCAGGAATGGCTACACGATCCCAAAAGTTCGCATTTAATACAACAATTGCAGTCCAATTCTTCAGTTTCCCCAGGGTACTCTTGGCTCCATGATGAGCTTCGATATAAATGCCATTTGTATTTAAGTAAATAGTCAAAACTTAAATCCACGATACTTTCTAAGCTTCATGCTACACCCACGGCTGGGCACCTCGGGTATACCAAAACCTATGACAGGGTCAAACGTTCTTTTTTCTGGGATGGTATGAAACAAGACGTTTGTAATTTTGTAGTTGAATGTGATGTGTGTCAACGCAACAAGGGAGAAACAGTCAAATCTCCTAGCACACTACAACTGCTTCCAATTCCACCTGCTATTTAGAGGGATATCTATATGGATTTTATTACAGGCTTACCTAAATCAGGAAATAAATCAGTCATCATGGTGGTAGTTGATTGCCTTTCAAAGCATGCTCATTTTTGTGCTCTTCAACACCCATTTACAACATCCATTGTGGCTCAATTTTTCATGGATCAGGTCTTCAAGTTTCATGGCATGCCGCATTCTATTGTTTCTTATTGCGACCCAACTTTCACCAGAAATTTTTGGCAAGAACTTTTCAAGCTACAAGGCACCCAATTGCATCTCAACACAGCTTATCATCCCTAGACTGATGGTCAAACTGAAGTTTGGAAACATAACAAGTGTTTGGAAACATATTTGAGGTGTTTTGCATCGAAAAATAAAAATCAATGGGCTCAATGGTTACTCCTAGTTGAATGGTGGTACAACACTTCGTACCATACAACTACCCGCATGACTCCTTTTGAAGCGGTATATGGAAAAAATCCACCTTCATTTCTCTCATATTTACCAGGTGTCTCGAAGGTCCAAGTGGTTGACCAAACGCTTACAGTTCGAGAGGATATTATTCATACCCCCAAAGAGAATTTGGTCATGGCCCATAATCGCATGAAGCAACAAGAAGATCAAGGTCGCTTTGAACATCAATTTTCAGAAAGGGATTGAGTGTTTCTTCGACTGCAACCTTACAAGAAAAATTCCCTCAAGGCCAACAATTGTCAGAACTTGGCGCCCAAATTTTATGGTTCTTATACCATTCTCAAGCATGTGGGATAGGTGGCCTATCAGTTAGCTTTGCCCAGTCATTCTAAGCTACATCCTATTTTTCATGTTTCATGCTTAAAGAAGGTGATTGGAACTAAGTGCCAAACTCAAACCAACCTTCCTGAGTTGGATGAAGAAGGATCCATTTGGCTACAAACACAAGCCATTTTGGACCAGCGTGAGCGTTGCCTGCATCAGCAAACCATCAAGGAAGTGTTGGTCCAGTGGAAAGATACAACTCCAGTCAATTCCACTTGGGAACTAGCTACCATTCTGCAACAATTTCCACATCTCAAGCCTTGAGGACAAGGCTATTTTTAAGGGGGAGGACATGTTAGGTACCTAACCCATCACGTAGGTAGAACAATATATTTGGATGTAATAAAGGTCAATATGAATAAGGCCTTGCAATAAGGTAGAATAAGTCGAATGTTAGAAGATCTAATAGAAGCTTCCGCTTCTAGAAGGATCTTCCTCTAGATGGTTCTTTTGGATAGACATATTTAGTATAAATAGGAGTCGAGGGTATGAGAACCCTAGCTTGGATATTATTGTAATAGATCTCTGCTTGACTGGAGGTTTCCCCCTCGAAGAGGCAAGTGAACATTGCTCTCAGAATCAAAGTGCTCTTTCTGGTGTTATTAATGATATTGTTTCTATGTTATTGTGGTGTTGTTCTAGTTATATTGTTGTTTATCTGCCATTTCTAGCATTTTATTTCTGTTCTGCATACTTTTTACATCTGGAATATTACATCTCACATCTTTTCTATAAAGTATGTTAATATGCAACCAATATATTTTACCTTTGTAAAACACTACATTCTTGGAAGGTGTGGCTTCTCCATCAAGAACAATGGTTTTGGAAGGTGTGGCTTCTCCATCAAGAACAATGGTTTATGACTAGACTCTATTAATGCTAATGCAATTAATATATTTTTATCCAACTTTATCATGTAGATGTCATACAATTATCGATTCACATTTTTAATTGCCAATGTTCTTTAGCAGTGAGAAGAAACCCCAATGTTCAATTTGGATGAAACATATAGGTGTAAAAAAAATTGTGAATGGATTTACAATATAATATTCCTTATACTCGGGCAATGAAGTATGTATAGATAATAAGACCATGGAACCAATCGTACATTCAATTGAATATTTTTTGGTTGGAAATGGGACATGTAAATGAGATGCATGCCCTCTTTGATGAGGACAATTAGTCCTCTATGATTAAGATAATTTTATTGAAAATTATTTTCATATGGAGTCCATACTTCAAATAAGAATCTAATTTCATGTATGTGATTTTTTTCCATGCTCCAATAAAAAAAATTATGCATATGATTTGATCACATTGTTTCAAAATTGTTCTAAACTAAATCAAATTTCAAAAATGGAGTCGTAAAAATAACTTTCCAGTATCCAGGGTGGCAGGAGCAGGTAGGGTACTCTATGAACCTGGAGGAAATGTTAAGCTTATATATTCCTGGAGTACTGTTCACGCCTCCAACAATCAAGAAGAGGCCTATGCTTTTTTGTAGCGGCTAATTCTAGCCATATCTTGAGGCATTTGTAATCTAACAATTCTTGGTGACTCCAAAAACACAATCAGACATGTGTGACTGAAGACACTTCCTAGTGATACCCACCTAAGGTCTATATACCACATAATTCAAAAGGAAATACAATATTTCCTTCAAGTGGATCCACTCCACATCTTTCGAATAAAAAATCGGGAGGTCGATCTCCAAGAAAACCTAGCTACCATAAGGAAAATCGGGGTGATATGTATCAACAGAGGTGTCACAAACCAACCTCTTCCATGAAACATTATAAAAATTCTATACCACAAAAAAGTATCATTCTTCATAGAGTGGACATGACACATGGGCATGGGTTAAGCGAAGGGTCGTGTGGTGTGCATGCATCATCCCAATGCCATTATAAATCCTCCATGGTCATGGGAAGTTTTATTTCACACACCCACCCATTCACGAGATCATGTGGGAATGCCTTACCCATTATGGCTTCGACTGCTTGTACTTGCAATTATGATCGTAGATGGATAATGCACACTGAGAGTCATCTGGTCCTAGAATCATCCACATGTGTTTGGATCCTTCTTCTTGGACTTGATATCTATCAATGCAACATCCTTTTTTAGCCCTACATTCTCACGAGTGGTATCTCTGGTGTCTTTCCCACGTACTCCTGAATTCAACTTGTGGCAGTTGGTTCAATGGCGCGAGGAAATTCTCAGAGATGGAAGATAACCATGTCAAATTTTAAATAAGAATTAGGGGACTTGTGCTTTGTGGTTAGGTCCTTGCAAATTTAATTGCATGGTCACTTGTCTCAAGTTATTACAACTCTCGAAATTTCAATGCAACATCGTCAAGCTATGTCGTAGCTCTAAGATGATTGCACCACATTGAGGTCTTAACTTGAATAGGTTCAGCTTCATCAAGGCTATGGCTCACCCTCTCGGGTATTTTAAGGAATTTTTGAAGAGGCTTCATCACCAGACAACATCCCACCTATGTTGGATCCGAATTCCCTTGCTCCAGATTCCATGCACAACATTGTTGGTATGAAGGGAATTACCACATTTTTCTAATCTGAATGTATTTCTTTTACACTTTCATATAAGGGGCCTTTATATGAATCTACTATGTTAGACTCTATGGGAAGATTTCTCTGCTATAATCCTTAGATTTTCAATCAATGGGAATTTTTGTATTAGGACTAACCCTCATGTGGGTCTAGTATGAAAATTTTTGCAACTATTGTACTACTTCTGTGTGTCCTCACACAACTTTACTTAATGAAAATTGTCGTGGATATTTCTTGAAATGAACTGTGTGGGAGGCTTTGAAACGTTCAAATTTTTTCTCTCTTTCTCCTAAGACTAGGTCTCCTTGGTATATGTATAGGAGACAAAGGGTACAATTATAATGAAAAGGTGCAATGAAGGGTTCTAGTCTACATACAAATATAATTCTAGAAATGTAATAATTCAATATCTAGGGCTTAATAATGTCAAATTTTCATTAGTTTCGTTAACATTAGATTTACCATAGCATTTTTATCTTCTTTTAAATTTCAATAATCATATACTAGAATATATAAGAAATAGAGAAACAAGCACAAGAAGACACAAATATTTATCATGGGAAAACCCCAAACTCGGGGAAAAACCCAGCCAACATTTCTTAGAGATAATATTCCAATACCACCATGAACAAGCTTTAATCACAAGAGAAAACCAACAATGAAGAACCCCGATAACAAATACTTATATCTTCTTCTTTTCAAACCCTAGCGAGGGTAGACAACTAATCAACACCATAGAACTGGCACCAAGATATCACACCACATAGTTGGCACCAAGATAGGTGCATCACTAGAATTGACACCACAGAGATGGCGCCATTGGTAATTGGTAATGACAACTGCTATTGCTAYTGTTKCTACTGCAACTGCAACTGTAACTGATAACTAGCACAAAKAAAATGAGTAGCACCACGMAACCTTAGCGCAACTCCTCTAGAAGTAGCACACAATAGAAATCACCAAGATCCACCAAGAATATCCTTCCCCAAGTGGGGCGCACTCTCCAAGAGAACCAAAGACCATAAATAGCGACATTGTTGCAGCTGCAACTGCAACTTCCTAGTGCGTACTGCAGGAAGAAGAATTGTCTGACTGTATAAATGAACTAACCTAGACTTGTATTTATACTGATCTAAGCGTATGTATGGGGCCGACTTTTTATTCTGGGTCTTCAAATTTACTTTATTCTTTCTGTGGGCCGACTTCTCTTCCTAGAAATTATATTTCCACTTTATTATTATTTCTTGTGGGTCGACTTCTCTTATGTGGTCTTCTATTTCACTTTGTTCTTTTCAGGAGTGTTCTTCAATTGTTCAATGGTATTCCTTTGACTTCTTGGAATCTTCTTCTTCTATAAGAAAATTTGGAGGAAAATACCTCCCGAAGCTACCAAAACATCAACACTCCCTCTTAGCTAGGGAGGTATCTTTCCACGATGTATTCATCCAGTAGTCCAATGACTACTCTGCAATCAACTAGTAGAACACAACTACTACCATGCCATTGATAGCTCAAATCATCCCCCACAATCTCTATGACTATGTTGCAATCAATCAATATCACACAACTACTTCCAAGCAGTATAGTATTATTCACGACTACATGACAATCAAATAGTATCACACCGCTACTACAATGCCATCCAATGGGACACAACTGCTGCCAATTAATAGTAGTACACAATTTTTTCATAGTGGTACAGAACCACTACCATAGTAGTACACAACTATTGTCCAGTGATACACAATCACTGCCAGTGGTACACAACCACCACTATAGTAGTACACAACCACTGCCATAGTCCTCTGGCCCGTGTTGTGATGTTCCTTCATATTTTCTTGTAGTCTTATTCACACCCATCCACATCGCGTGGTATGGGAAAGACTGCCTCCATATCCCCATTCACACCAAGCCACCTCGCATGGATTAGGCATGGCTATCCCATGGTCCAAGACCATGCTCCAAGTATTATTCACACCTAGCCACCTTGCATGGAGTAGGAAAGACTTTCCACCAGTCTTATTCACACCTGGACACCTCGCATGGCATAGGCAATAATTATACCAGGCTGCGATGTTTCTCCTCTCCCATTAGTCATATTCACACCTACCCACCTCACATGGTGTAGGAAAGACTACAACCATATCCCCATTCACACCTAACCACCTCACATGGCATAGGAAAGGCTATGTTGCAAGTCTTATTCACACCTATCCACCTCACATGGCGTAGGAAAGACTTGATACAAATCTTATTCACACCTAGCCACCTCACATGGCGTAGGCAAGATCTATACTCGGTTATACATTACTCTCTCGATCACCTCACATGACTGATATGGGAAACCCTTGGTCGGAGGAGAAATCTGGCTGGAGGAGAAACATCAAGCCTCCCTCTCAAAAAGGGTGGAAATTATGCAACACACCAACCTTGTCTCTGAAGTACTCATACTTCATTCTAGACAGAGGCTTGGTGAGAATGTTCACTCTCTGCTCATCAATGGATAAGTAACGAAGCTCCACAACTCGTCTCTGCACCATGTCTCGGATGTAGTGGTATTTGATCTCTATATTCTTTGAATTGACATGAAACACATGATTCTCTGACAGCTTCACACAACTTTGAATGTCACAATGTATCAAATTTGGATCCAACTCTATATCAAATAACCCTGCAAGAAACTTCCAGAGCCACACTACTTCATGGCTTGCAAAAATGGCTACAATATACTCTGCCTATGTTGTACTGAGTGCCACTGACATCCACTTCCTGCTCAACCTAAGATCACTCCTGATCCCAAACTGAAGCAGCACCTTGAGGTGCTTTTCCGGTCCACTGCACTCCCTTCCCGGTCAAATTTTTTATAACCTTGCAGCTTCACATTTCCATCCGAGACATATATCAATCCATATCCAACTGTACCATGTAGGTACCTCAACACATGTTTTTTTTACATCCAATTACATGTCTAGGCTCAACCATGTACTAACTCATGGTGTTCACTGCAAAACATATGCTCGGCCTAGTGTTAACCAGGTACATAAAGGATATCATCAACTGTCTGTACATTGTGGGATCCACCAAGTATGAAGATGAATCGTTTATGAGCTTCATATTTGTAACCATAGGTGTGACCATGGACTTTCAATCCATCATCCTGAATCTCTGTATGATATCAACTGTATATTTTCCCTGGCTAATGAAAATCTCATTTCTATCACACCTCTAATCCCATCAAATCCAAATCCTTCATTTTGAACTCTAAAGTGAGTTCCCTCTTACACCCATTTGTGAGCTTCTCATCCCCTGTAAGAAACAGGTCATCCAATATCAAGGGGAAACCATCCCCAAGCTCATAATTGTCTGGCATATCCTGCCCTGGGTTCCTTCTTAAGCTTGTACAAATATTTCTTCAATCTATAGACATGAGACTCCTTCTCATGTATCTTGTGGCTACTCTATGTACACTTCTTTTGGCTACTGGAGCAAGTGTCTCATAGTAATATTCTCCCTCTTGCTGAGAGAATCCTTTGGCCACAGATATAGCTTTGTACATCTCTATGTTGCCATTTTCAACATGCTTGATCTTGTAGATCCACTTGGAAGTCACAACTCACTTCCCTTTGGAACTACTTTCCACACATCATCATAACATCCTTCCACAATTACTGCTTTGCAACTTCTTCATAAGTGGAAGGTTCTTCCTCATCAGTGCCACATAGATGGAAAACTTGTGAGGTCTCTTGCTCTCTCTGGAACTAAGGCAAAATCCATATCCCAATCATTTTGATTGGTTGCCTCCTCTATCACTGAAACAAGGGAATACTCCCAGGAGATCTCACATAACCTAGAAGTCTTTGAAGCTACGATCTAGCCTCCTCAACTCATGGCATTTGTTTTTCAGCCCCGGAAGACGTCTCTCTCTTCCATCTAAATCTGAGGAAGAATATTTTTTGAATGAAAGTCTCTAAGCCACTGACTCTCTCTGAGATCAGGCTCACTCTAAGTCTGCATGCTTCCTCTGAAGCTTGAATCCATTTGATTCTATATAATCTTTTGATCCATCTTCTCCCTCTGCATGTACTGACCTCCTCTGAAGTCTAATCTCCTATGCATTGTTCTAGGGAGGTTTCTCCTCCCTACTGGATCCTGAGGGTTGACTCTCTCTGAACTCTAGCTCCTTTTGAGCTAGTACTTGGTGGGGTTGCATGCCTCACCACTGGTGGATACATCTGCTCCTTCTCATGATATGTCTCATCAATGCCATACATTTGTATCCCCTTTGCATCCTACAAAGTATCACAAGACCAAGCTGGTCTCTTCCTGGTTACTGCATCGATACAAGGTAGACCCTTCTGGATCTACTGACTCTCCCCGATGATCTAAAGAGTGATCAACTAAACTAGAGGGATTCGTATGGTTATCTTCGGAGCCTTCTTCTCCTTACAATCAATCTCAATATGAGATACTCTATTTCCCAGGCTCTACTGACTCTTCTCGGTGATCTAAAGAGTGATCAACTGAACTAGAGGGATCTGTACGGTTATCTTCAGAGCCTTCTG
>SNQJ01S0034065.1:0-63125 GCA_010110895.2 Picea sitchensis | reverse complement strand
TTCGATAATTGGGCTGCAATTCCTCCTAAAACTGTTTTAAAAAATATCTAGAGAGATGTGCGGAACGTGGACTGAAACTAACAGGGTAAAAAATGTGATAATAAAATCGACAGAAAATTATGAGTTTGGGCTAATTGCCAGCTGGGTAATATGTCAATTCATTTCAAGTACATACACGCGTTAGTTGATATTGAGTCTGATCTATGACAAGTGCTATCATTAGTTTCTAAGGGTCTTTTTTCATTCATGGCTACCAGCAGTGCTACTATATCGATGGAATCTGAGACTGAGAATGGATTCAGGAAGAGAAGGGTGTGCATCATAGGAGCAGGTATGAGTGGTCTCGTTGCGACCAAATATTTACTAAATCTGAATATGGATCCCATTGTATTTGAAGTAAAACAAGGAATTGGAGGAGTGTGGAGGGAAACATTTGGATCCACAAGGTTGCAGACTCCTCGCTCTGAATATGAATTCACTGATTTTCCATGGCCAAACCATGGCGCCGCCCAACACCCCACTCACTCTGAGGTTATGGACTACTTCCAGAGCTATGCCATGCATTTTGGATTGTTTGATCACATTCACTTCCATTCCAAAGTGGTGGAGATTCGATATATTGGCCAAGAATATTGTGAAAGGAGTCTGGAACATGCTGGATTATGGAGTAAGAATGGAGGCCCATATGCAGACAGTGTAGTTTGGGACGTGGGAGTGCAGAAAAACAATGGAGAATCCATAGAGGTATGAAGAAAAAGAGTATAAATCAATAGGTTTGCTGCTGATTTTTTTTTAACTGTCCAAGCATTATGCATATATTTTGGCATAAAGATCATTTCTAGTCCATGTTGGCATATCCATGTAAACTCCACTCCCATAGGAAAGTAGCCTTGGGTGAGAAAATAACTAATGTCAGGATTGAATAACTGACATACACAAGATATAAGGTATGCATTTATAAGGGAGCTTTTATGGTAGGGGCAGTTAAATAGTGTCCTAAAATAGTACTTTCTCCCGACTAATCAGAAAAAAAATCCCTATGTGAACAAGGCAGCTGCATGACTAAACCTGAATTTACAGGGCTCTATGCTATATTCAGTACACCCCCATTGAGATTCAATAAATTATTACACCTACACAGGAACATACCAAGTCTTGATGAATTCCCTATCCTCAAAAAGTTTTTATTTTCCTGAATCCAGTAGAGTTTTATACTGACTGGTATTTGTTTGTGTTGGTTTATCGCCCAGTGGCATCGTTTTGATTTCTTAGTCCTGTGCATTGGTAAATATGGGGATCTACCCAATATCCCATCGTTTCCTCCAAGTAAAGGACCAGAAGTATTTCAAGGAAAAGTTTTACATACCATGGACTACTCAGTCTTGGATGAAAATAGTGCTTATGAGCTGATCAAAGGAAAGAGAGTTGTAGTTATTGGATCCCAGAAATCAGCATTAGATTTTGCTGTGGATTGTGCTGAGGCGAATCGAGGTATGTTATACATTACATATATTATACAAGTTGTGTTTCCATTCATTTAATTCAATTTTTATCTGGCTATTAATGGGTTCTCTCTAATTCCTGGGAGGAGAAGATGGCCATCCTTGTACAGTGGTCTTCAGAAGAGCGCACTGGGGAATTATTTCTTACGAGCTCTTCGGATTGCCCTTACAACTCTTTTACAATACACGTATTGCGCAGTTCTTGCTAGAAAGGCCTGCTCAGGGTTTTCTGCACAGTGTACTATCGCAGCTATTTAGACCACTGGTATTTTTTTCCAAATCTTGTTGAATGAATCGGTTTTTAAAGCATGAATAAAATATATGGATAGAATTTAGACTCCTTTGTAAAAGCTGTTTACAACCTTAGCATAGACTTGGAGATCTAACTTTTAAACACTGGTAATGTAGCTGAAGTTCTGTCTGTCATTGATGACAACATAAATCTGCCAAAGATTTCTCAATATTGTGAATTATAGAAACCAATGAAATTAAAAATTCTGCATAAACATAATTGAAATGGCTCTCTGTTTATTTCACTCCTCCAAGCCCATGTAACAGTGCTTTGAATATATATGATGCATTATATGCATTGAATATGAACTCTAGTAGAGACCCATCTAAAGTATACAACTCAGGTTGCGAAGCTCCAAGGTGAAGGTAAGGGGTTAATACATGGACTCTTCTGTGCTGGTGTAACAGTGCATTGAATCTGGACGATGTATTATGTTATGTCATGTGTTGAATATGAACAATAACACACCATTTAAATCTGAGTTTCAGATACAACACAAACCCATCTAAAATATACATGAGGTTTGCTAAGGTACGAAGTTAATCCATGGATCTTCTATGCCTGTGTAACAGTGTAAAGATTGGGTTTAAGCCCTTCATTTGTGTAAAGTTTCTGTTATTACCATTTATTTATTCGCGACAATTTCTCCCAAATTGAAAGGTAGAATGCTCCTCTCAGCACAATAATGTAAATGCATTCTTAGTGTTGGTGTTTATTACAACTTTTTTCTTTTTGAATGTAGAGATGGGCAATCTTCAAGTTCATGGAGCTTTACCTATGCTGGAAACTTCCCTTGAGAAAGTATGGTCTTGTTCCAGACCACAGCTTTGTTGAGGATTTAACTTCTTGCAACATTTCAACATATCCTGGTAATTTGTTTTCAAGAGCAGAGGAAGGCTGCATACGTTTTCGAAAGTCTCCCAATTGGAGTTTCTCGAGTAAGGGGGTTGTACTAGATGATGGAACAGAGGTGGAAACTGATCTTGTGGTATTTGCTACCGGATATGATGCTGAAAAGAAACTCAAGACCCTACTTCCAGGACCTTTTGCACAGGTTCTCGAGAAGTCAGCTGGTGTAGTTCCTTTATACAGGTCTGGTTTCTTCTACTTTTTGTTCTCTTCTGCTCTATGCATTTTCCTTATGTTAATTCAATTCAGGGAAGAAATTGCATAACAAATCATAAGCCTAAAGAAGAAGTTCAGGTCACCCTCAAAGCCTAAATCACTTTTCATCTGCTGAGAATGAACAAACAGGGGGCTCATCCATCCACACATTCCTCATATGGCAATTCTTGGCTATTCGGAAAGCTTATCAAATGTGTATTCTTCTGAGATGCGTTCTCGATGGCTGTCCCATTTTCTGTCTGGCAAATTCGTCCTTCCTAGTATGAAGGAAATGGAGGCGGATATAGACAACCACTCGAAGCATTGGAAGAGAATTACACCCTTCTATTGGAAATCCTGCCATGCAGCTTTTCAGATATGGGACAATGATAATATTTGCCGGGACATGGGTTGGAATCCAATGCGAAAGAAGAATTGGTTTTGCGAGCTTTTTTCTCCATACAGTAATCTTGACTATCGAGAGATGTAGATCATATTGGACAGTGCTCAACGAACTAATAAGGCTATAACTTCGTTCAAATTGCTACTGCTTCTCCACTGTCAATAACCTCTCGGTATTTGATTGTCAATTTAATATTGAAAATCCTTGTGAAATATATACCGAGGAAGAACTTTCTACCACACTTTATGTAACAGAGCACCAATCCTTATAAGGATATTGACGTTTTCTAAATGTTATATTCATTGTATTTAGCAAGACAAAAATTCAAATCTTCCATAATTAACTGTAAAATGAACATTTTCTGCTGTTGTTTAAATTTCATTTTTTCAACCTACCCTAAAAACTCTAAAACCCTAATGTATTTGGATTATTAATAAAACATAACCCTAATGTATTTGGATTATTAATAAAACATTGAAACTCGTACAAAAGTTGACTAATGCTTCTTATCGATCTTTCTTAATTTCCAACTTAGCCACGATCAATAAACCTTGAATATTTAATTGTTTTGTTGATTTAATAATGAAATCCTTGGTAAACATATAACGAGGAAGAACTTTCTAATACACTTTCTGTAATAAAGCGATATGCAATTTGATATGTTTTCGTCTTTGGCATCTTCTTCCCTGCTTCTTATTGTTACACAAATTCCTCCTTTTCCTAAATGTGATGTCTGCTACTAACATCTCTTGCCAAGTTAAACTAACCAAAAACGTTAAGTTCAATGCCATAAGTTATGTTTCTCTTAACGCATCAAAGAAGTTGCTGAGTGGCTCAAGCTCCGTGAATTTTCTTCTTTTCAAAAATTAATAGGAAAAGTATTTTCTTGTTCAGTATAGATCATTGCATGCACTAAACAACAAACAGTACTTCAAGCTGTTGCTTGCTTTATGCAAGCTTTAACTAAAAATTACAACATTCGTTCCTTAATCTAGCACATGAATATAGTGGCATTTTTAGGTTGAATTTTACCTGTCCTTCATATGGAATAAATTGGTTCTCCAGCATAATTTCTGATGTGATTCATTAAGTTTGAGCGTCACCAAATCATTAACCTTCAAATGGAATTGGTTGGTTTTCTATTGTTTTTCTAGCATAACTTTTTATGTGAATCAATAAGTTTTTAGAGTGATCCAATTAGACCATTAAATAGTTTATATTCATCTTTCACTAACATGTTTAGATGGTCTCCATAAAAAATGGACACATGGTGAATTTCTAGCAATGAATTCCAAATGGCCTTGAATTCAGTAATTTTGATTGTATTGGGAGAATGTGTCCAAAAATTAAAATCAAACCCACTTTGTTTGCCAACAACTAATTAACAATGGTTATTGAGGATTGTAAGATGTCTTATTTTAATTATTCTTTGAGGCATAGGCATTATGAGGGTGTAAATTTTATGGGCACTTTTATCGAGTAAACCTTTTACTTTTACCGAGTAAACTTTTTATGATGATATTTTTTTAAAGTTATCCTTCTCATGATGTTTTTTATTTAATTTTACTTATCATTTAAATATTATATATTACATGTGTTTTTGTTAAATATTAAAAATTATAGATTTTTTTTTGTTAGTTTTGTTATAAATATAGTAATCATGATTATTATGTATTATATATACTTTTGTTAATTTCTATTGTTAATATTATAAATATGATTAAAATTAGTGAAGAGTATTTTCAATATCATGATTTGTCTGCCACTTATTTAAATTGGAGTAATAACTCTTTAAGGGTATATTATTATTTGAGAATGTGACATTATAGTAATTTGGTGTCAGTGCAGTAGAGATAATGTGGAGCTTATCATCTTACTCAATAAGATGATATTTCCAACCAATTTTGGATACTACTCCATGGTTGATAGTACTCAATGACTCACCATCAAAGAGCTTTGTCGCGCATCTATTGTCATTTCCTTTTAAGTTCTGAATATATATATATTAAAATGGTTGATATGTGATTTTTAAATAAGTAAAAGTGGAAAGTATCTATCAAATTTAATCATTCAGTATTATATCATCTTTAAATGGTCTTAATTTGGTTAAGTATAGCTTTGTTTGGAGAATGTGTGTCAAACTTTACAAAGAGCTTTGTCGCGCATCTATTGTCATTTCCTTTTAAGTTCTGAATATATATATATATATATTAAAATTGTTGATATGTGATTTTTAAATAAGTAAAAGTGGAAAGTATCTATCAAATTTAATCATTCAGTATTATATCATCTTTAAATGGTCTTAATTTGGTTAAGTATAGCTTTGTTTGGAGAACGTGTGTCAAACTTTAGACCCTTTTGAGGTTAATATGAGTTAATGAGGATTGAAAAATATTGTGGAGAAGTACCTATCAAATTTAACCCTGAGTATTATATGATCTTTAAATGGCTTTAATTTGGTAAAGTATTATATGATTTTTAAATGGTTTTAATTTGGTAAAGTATAGCTTTGTTTGGAGAATGGTTATCAAACTTTAGATCGATTTTAGACTCTTTTTAGGTTAATATGGGTTAATGAGGATTGAAAAATATTGTATTTTAACCATTTTCTAGTTAATACGAGTTATTGAGAATTGTAAAATATAATATGGGTTAATGAGGATTGAAAAATATTGTATTTTAACCCTTTTCTAATTAATATGGGTTAGTGAGAATTGTAAAATATTGTATTTTATATGTGTTTTGAAATATAAATATTATATAATTATGAGCACTTATTTCCTTTTAATTGTAAAATATTGTATTTTATGTGCTTTGAAGCATATATATTATATAATTATGTGCACTTATTCTCTTTAACAATAATAGTAGGGGAGCAAGAAACATGAGCATTTATTCACTTTTAATTGTAAAAATATTGTATTTTATGTGCTTTGAAGCATAAATATTATATAATTATGTGTACTTATTCCCTTTAAGAATAGTAGTAGGGGAGCAAGAAATACAATGATTTTTGACATTATTTTTATTTTATTATAATATGCATTTTCAGTGTATTTATTTAAATTTTTATTATATAGTTGTGATTTATTTGGTGTATTTAAAAAAAATTAGAAGTTGAAACTTTTCCACTTTACTCACCTAGTTCATATACATGTTTTATGCTTATGTCTCTTGGTCTTGATAACTTTTTAAGTCTCAAACCTTATGAGAGGTTAGGCCCAAGGCCAAAAGTAGGGAGTTCTTTTGACTCTTACTCCCAGATCCAAAATCGTCAAGTCCCAAATATCTCCATTTGGAAGTCAAAGCTCAAGAAATCATTATTGTTCTTAAGAAGGTGATTTTTGAACACCCAAGCCCTGACTCATGAGTAGTTTCTCCATTGTGAGATGGATAACATGGAGGTTGTGCTTTCAAAATGTTTTTCCAAAATCCTTCCTTATTAAGCAAGATAACCATTTTGGCACTCAAGGATCAAGAAAAATGAAATAGGTCCATCAATAATGTTGCACTCTAAACCCAACTCCCAAATGGATTCCATTTGGAGGTTAAAGTTGAAGGATGTGATCTTGATTATTTCATTGTGAATGTTAGTATTCCCAATTCCAACTTCCGAATGACCCCTTTGCTTGGTGATTTGGGACTCGGATATTGGAACTTCATGCAATATTCTTATGATGTAGAGAAATGGGGGTAGGGCCAAAAGGATTTTTAATTCATAAATTTGGAATCAACTCCTATAATTCATAAATTTGGAATCAACCCCCTATAATTCATAAATTTGGAATCAACTCCTATACAAAGTGATGCAAACAACCTTTGATCCACAACATTCTCACTTTATAGACCCAAACATCAAGTTCTAAGCTCACTCAGATATTATATAGGGAATCAAATGGATTCCTACATAGTAGGTAAAAATATTTCCTTGTTAAATAATTAGGCTCCCACGGGTGCATAAAACTAATACATTAATATTAGTGGGAGATGTAGGCTACACCATTGACATTCAACCAATTCACAATGCCCTAGGGCATGTACAATGCATATGTCCATCTCCTTACGCAAATGATCCTTTGAGAATATCTGCAGTGCACTTGAGCATCCACTACCCTACCACTAGTTCCTACTTCCACTTATATAGATGTTAAGTGAAATGATCATGAGATGTGGGCCTCCATTTACATGCAAAGCTACCACAATTTTGGGATGTGTGGAAGGGCACCACAATTTGAGGCACACAGAAGATGGATGTTGCACATCATACTTCCCATTTTGAGAGAAATATGAACCTCCTATTTTAGAACCACTAAATACATCCATCTTCTTTTGTTTTTTCCATCGATCAACTCCAAAGATCTAAATAGAAATGTAAAATTCTTTGGTTGGTTTAGCATTAAGCTTCAATATCAAATATTTCATGAACATATTGAACTACACCAACAATTGTTCATTTAAACCCGCACCACAAGTGTAATATCCTTGTTTTCCAACCCCAAACTAGTGATGTGTATTGTAAATGTAGTATGTGGCCGAGATCCAAGCGATGTATGTTGTAAATGTGATGTATGGTCAAGAGCCAATATGTAAATGATGTAAATTGAAATATACTGAATGAAATGTATCACCAGTTATAGATGAACACAAACAAATATTTGGGGGCTAAGTATCCACAAGAGAGGGTAGGGATCCAAGCGGGAGAGTTACCCATATCCATTAAACCAAAACCCATTTTCTATTTTTCTCTAAATTATCCTTGCCATGAACCTTTCATTAGTTATTGAGTGTTCTAGAGCCCAATCATTGAATTCATGTAAGAGGGGTTGGTGTGAGAGTCACTTCCCATAGTTATTGAGAGAATGTGGGCCGACTATAATCAACTTGGGGGAAGAGTGCAAGTCAAGAAAGCAAGAGAAAGAGATAAAATTTGTATGGGCAGGAGACCATAATTAGGCATTCACGTTTTGGGGCATAGAGAGATGTTTTTACATGGAGTTTTCTGGCTAGCAATGGGGTTTTGAATGTGGGAGCTTGAAGGAAATTGTTGTGGACATGTTTGGTTGTTGTTTGGAGCTATAATTTCATGGAGAAAGAGGCTTTGTGCATGGGAGAAACGAGCTATTTGAAATTCGTCCAATAAGCATGTGTTTTGGTTGTTGGGCTTATTTTTGTTGCAACTATAGAATTCCTCAAGTTCCAGGAAGTAGAATTCATGTCCAACCTGTTCTAGAAGCCATGGAGAAGAGTGGAAAGGCCTGAGGGACTCTTAGTAGTGAAGGGGGATTCCATCCCTTGGGTTGTGCAGGTTGAGAGGAAGTGTGTTGGTGGACTGTAATTAATTGAGAGTTTAACTACTAAAAAGGGGGACATTAGATAGCCTTAGGGACCTCCATCTCTTATGGATTCATAGACCCAGCTCGAGGGTGTCTTTCTATTGAGAATTGGAACAACAAGGCTACAGTTGGGAAGAACATCCTTCCTTTGCAGCGGGTTGCACACTTTTATAAGATAAGTGTTTGTTATCTACTGTATTGATGTGTTAAAAGTTGATATATAATTGCTGCGCATTTTACTTTGAGTTGTAATTGGTTAATGTTGCTTACTGTGAGCAGAAAGATGAATTCATGTCTCTATTTTATGGTTGTATGCTTTTGTATGTTGTTGTACATATTTAATTGTTATTGTGCACAACAAGAGTAATTATACATATGTTTTTATTGAGTATGGAAAACTGAATGAACTTAAATTCCAAGCTGTGTGTTATTTCTGCATTTTAAATTGGTATCAAAAATTTTAGTGAGTTATTTAGTAGTGATGTGACTCATCTGGGGGTGGTTGGGTACGTTACAAAGTGGTATCAAAGCTATCAGTTCAACAATCGAACCATATGGGCCAAGAACCATTGCGAATTTGAGTAAATTCACTGTTGCAGATTTTGTCTGTGACAAATTTGGGGAAAACAAAGAATTTAGGGACAAATCCATAAATCTGTGGGAAAAATACAAGTTTAAATGACTCTGATGGTTTTAGAGGGTTAATACACTAGAGCAGTAAATTTTCAAATTGAAATTCGACCTGGAATGATCGAAATTTGAGTTTTAATGGCCACATGTAGAGTTACTGGAAGTTTGGCGAATCAACAATTGTGATCATTTTTGATATCGAGATTAACAGGTGTGATTACTTCTGATATTGATATTGACGACTTAGATTTGTCATGATAAATTTAAAAATCCATAAGGTTCAGCCATTTTGAAAGGTTGATCAAATCAACGACCATGATTCATTTCAAAGTTTTTTGAGATGGATCAGATCGATGGTATCGGTTCATTTCGGCCACTGGAAGGTTGGAGAAAAATCGACAACCAATATCATATTGAGTAAGATATTAACGACCCATATTTAGCTGGAATTTGATAAAAAAATGCTAAGTGTTGAAGTTCTCCAACTGAATTCATCGATGGTCGATGGTCAAATCAGTGAAATTTGTGGAGAGTTTTAATTTTGCTAGCATAACTCACTGATGGATGATGGCCGAATTAGTGAGTTGGGTGAAGAGCGAGTTCAACCAAAATAAATATCCGATCGTCGACGATCGATGGCTGGGTATCGACAAATTTTGGCCAAAATTTCTAAGTGTTGAGGTTTACTAACAAAACTTGCCAATAGTCGACGATCATGGATCTAAAAAATCTAGTCAAGGTTTCATGCATCCAAGGGGACTATTGATCACCGATGAATAACGAATCGGGGATCGACAAACTGTGATAATAGTTTTCATTTTTCCAAGAGAAGTGGTCGATCGTCGATGAAGGAAAAGAGGATGATGATGTCATCATCCACGTTTCATGGCATGCTAAAATCCACTTATTGTGCCATGCCACCCAAGTTGATACCTTAGGATGACATGTCATGCCACATCCACATCCATGTGTCATGCCATGTTAACAAAGTCATGTCAGCGAATAGAAGTGGTTGATGGTCGATGGTCAGGTCGACCAATTTGGGGAAGTGTTTTCGATAGTCATTGGGGATCATTGGTCGTCGATGGGCTGATGGTCAGGCGTCGACTGAATTAGTGAGGAGTTTTTATTTTCCAATAAATATAACCAATGACCAATTTAGATTTGTGTGCAAATCGATCATCAAGGATTTGGGTCGATGGCTAATGGTTGGGTCGACAGTTTGGGGAAAATGTTGTGCGCACCCAAAGTAGAAAGCCAGTCATCGATGATCGATGTAGTGTATATCAACAACCTAGATTTCATGTGATTTGAGATCAATGGCTCATATTCAAGGGGATGTTATAGTAGTAAAACAATCGATTTTATGCAAATTTTTGTGGTTTTTGAAGGTCATTAACTTGCGGGGCATTTTTTAGGGCATAAACGATGTTTTTAGGTAGTCGAAACCCACCATAAAAAAGTGTACGAAGGTACACTCTATATTTTTAAATCAAATAAAATAAATTAGAGAGAGATATCCAAAGAGATAAACAATTCACAAAACAAAGCTCGTATGAGGAAGTTACATCCAAAATAGTGAGGGTAAAAGTTTGACACCAAAGTTACTTCCGAAGAGCATAACTCCATGTTCGTAAGTTTGTTTGGATCATAGGAGCAGTCGATGGAAATATTATGACCCATAGAAGCTAGCAGTGAAATCATACTTTGATTATGGGTACCTGAAAGTGTGCTGGGAGTGAAAGATGACACCTGTAGCATACAGGGATAAATTGGGTAAAACAATCAAAACTTCTTCGAACCATAACTTTTAGCTCGGAGCTCGAATTTGAGAAAATGAATAGTCGTTGGAAAAGGTATTGAAGAGTAGAAGACACTTGTCAACCTAGAAGTTTGAATCGAGTGTTATATTTTCTCATAAAGTGATAAAAGAAATTGTCCTAGTAGTAAATGAGTGGAAGTTGCAGCATGTGGATGTTGTAACTTTTCATTCAAAACTCAGATTGAGGCATGAGTACAACCATTGAAAAGATGTTTCAGAGAGGAATTCATTTAAGGAATAATATTTGGGAGTAGTGCATTAATATTCCTTATAATTTAAAATGAAGAATGACCTGCAATCTAACTAATAAATATTATGCAATATGCTTAATTCTAACAATAATTATTGCATGCACATTCTTGTATAATTAGAGATACAAAAAAGACGACTTTAGTTCATACATGAGAACTAGAGATATGGAAGATGCTCAAGGGTATTATAGCCATGAAGAAAAAGTTATAGGTTTTCATTTTAGCATGGGTAATGTTGAGGCTGAGTCTAATGGAAGAGGAGACAGACATGAGCCTGTAACTATGAGAAGCTTACAAAAATAAGTGCAGAGATATAGGGCCGATAATGAGAGGATCGTGAAATCTCAGGAGGAGATAATTCATAGCCTGAATATGTTGTAGAATCAATTCAACAAAGATTCAGGCATAAGGTAAGAAACTAGTGCCAATAAAGTGGAGATGTCTAGGTCTCATGATAGAAGGGATGATTACAGAGGATCTAGATGATCAAGGAGTATTAGCAAGCATCAACATCACCATTCCCCAAAACACTCGACCAGGAAAACATATGCATGATAAAGGTTGATAAGCATTAGAAGTATATCTCCTTCTAGGCATCAAATAAGTAGAAATGGGTCAAATATCTTTCAAGGGGAATTGAGCAAAAACAAGCCACCATCATTTGATGGAGAAAACAAGAAAGGTGAATATGCAAAAGCATGGTTGCTGGGAATGAGGAAATATTTCCAATTGCATAACTACTCATCAAATGAAGAAGACATAATTTCATCCTACCACCTTCAAGGGAAGGCATCTATGTGGTGGGATCGACTGAAGCAAGTTAAGAACCTTGATGAGAAAATGATTTCTTTGAAGCAGTTCAAGAAATATTTTCGACAATAGTACTTGTCAGAGAAATATTATGATAAGTAGATGCAAGAGTTATTTGAACTCAAACTTGGGAATATGACCATGGATGAATATGAGAGAAATTTCTTGGAACTTCTCAGGTATGTGAGATTCATCAGAGATGATAAGGTCAAAATTTAGAGGTTACTGAGTGGAATTCCATCCTTTTATAAGGATAACATTCAGTTTGATGATCCCAAGAATTTAGAAGAAGACATAAGAAAGGCCAACTATTTATATGAGAAAAATAGAGGAAAGCCAAATTTCCAAAGGGCCTAGGATGACAAGAAGAAAGGAAAGATGGATCAAAGGAAGAGAGGATTCAAGCCACCTTTCATGAGGAATATATCTCAATCATATCAGCAAGGGTATCCATCTCAAGGTGATCATAAAATGACAAATTCCTTGCGAAAGAGGCCAAGACAACAACCCATAAAGTGTTGGGGATGTGAAGGAGATAACACGTATAAATAATGTCCTCATTGGGGAGATAAAATCAAGACTTTGCATAGCATCAAGAAGGAGGATACAACAGAGGACACGAGTAAAAGCATGCCAAGGATATATGCAACCTTGGACAATAAATGAGCATACTATCAATCCTAAATGATTGAAGTGGAATGTAAGATTGATAATCATCCCATAGCTATTCTAATTGATTCTGGAGCTATTCATAGCTATATAAACCCAAATCTAGTTGAAATATTTATATTGAATAAATGTAAGCATGAAAAGTCTTGGTTAGTTCAGCTTGCTACTGGAACCAAGAGAATAATAAATGAGCTTGTTAAAGAATTCCCTATAAATATGAATGAAACTAACACTAAGACAAATTTGAACATCATACCATTGGGGTTTTATGATTTCTTGATTGGTATGGATTGGATAGAAAATAATCGTGCTATTTTAGATTGTTATAACAAGGTGTTTACATGTCTTGATGAAGAAGGGAATCCAAGGACAATGCAATGTATTCCAAGTTCTATACCTATATGAGATATTTCAACATTACAACTGAAATGAAGTTTTAGAAAAGGGTGTCAGATATATGAAACTCATATGGAAGAGCTAATGAAGGATAAGGATCCAAGTCTCAAAGATTATAAAGTCTTAGAAGAGTATGAATATGTGTTTGAGGATTTGTTAGGATTTCCACCAAAGAGGGATATAGATTTCTCAATTGACTTAATTCTTGGAGTTGCCCCAGTATCTAAGACTCCCTACAGAATGCACATGCCAGAGCTAAAAGAGATGCAAATGAAACTAGAAGAATTGTTAAATAAAGAGTACATATGCCAAAGTGTTTCTCTTTGGGGTGCCCCAATTCTTTTTTTCAAGAAGAAATATGGAACACTGAGATTATGTATTGATTTCAGACAATTGAACAAGGTTACAATCAAGAATAAATATCCTTTTCCAAGGATTGATGATCTTTTTGATCACGTGAAAGGAGAAACTATATTCTCCAATATTGAATTGAGGTCAAGCTATGATCAAGTGAGAATAAAAGAAGAAGACACCAACAAAACAACCTTTAGGAAAAGGTATGGACGTTATGAATTTGTGGTGGTGTCTTTTGGATTGACAAATGCACCGACTACATTTATGTGTCTGATGAATGGGGTGTTTAGATATTTCCTAGATCATTTTGTAATTGTATTCTTGGATGATATTCTTATCTATTCCAAGACATAAGAAGAACATGAGCAACATTTGAGGATGGTGCTACAAGTGTTAAGAGAACACCAATTGTATGCCGAGTTGAGTAAATGCATCTTCTATAAAAAGAATATCCGTTATTTGGGTCACATTGTTTCAAAAGAGGGCATAGTTGTGGATCCATAAAATATTGAAGGAATCAAGAGTTGGTTAGAACCAACAAATATTTCAGAAGTTAGATCATTTATGGGTCTAGCTGATTACTATAGGAGATTCATTGTGGGATTCTCCAAAATTGCACATCCAATAACATCTTTGCAATATAAAGGAGTAAAGTTTGAATGGAGTGCTAAATGTGAAGAAAATTTCCAGTGCTTAAAGGATTTGTTAACCAGTTCACCTATTTTGAAAGTTGCAGATCCATATAAGAATTTTGTTGTGTGCACAGATGCATGCAAGGAAGGGCTCGGTGGAGCCCTTATGCAAAATGGACATGTAATTTGTTATGAGTCTAGAAAGTTGAAGGAACATGAAATAAATTATGCCACACATGACTTAGAGTTAGCATCTATAGTACATGCCTTAAGGATGTGGAGGCATTACCTAATGGGAAGGAAATTTGAACTAAGGATAGACCATAGTGGTCTGAAATATCTATTTGAAAAACCAACACTAAATGCTAGACAAACTAGATGGTTGGAATTCCTTAGTGAATATAATTTTGATATCAAGCACATAAAGGGAAAAAAGAACAAGGTGGAGGATGCACTCAACATAAGGGTGCATAAAATGCATGCTTAAACCATTAGTATGTACATGATAAATTTAAATGATCGAATTCTAGAGGTTGTAACAACAAATCAACATTATGTGCAAGTTAAAGAAAGCTTACAACATAATGATATACAACAGAAATGTAAGGATTACAAGCTAGAAGAGGATGGAATCCTCTTATTTTGAAACATAGTTTATGTTCCCAGTTCTCAAGGATTGAGAAATTTAGTCCTAATGGAGATGCATAATGTGCCATATGCTAGAAATACATGATATCAAAAAAGTATTACAGTTGTAAGAGGACAATATTATTGGCCTGGTATGAAGAGAGACATCACTAATTATTGGGCTAGATGTAGGGAATGTCAAAAGGTAAAGGATGAGAACTGACATCCATCGGGATTACAACATCGATTTCCCATTCTTGAATGTAATTGGGAAGTTGTTATTATCGATTTCATTACTAAATTTCCCAAGAAAACAAGGAAACATGATTCCATCATGGTAGTGGTGGACAAGCTCACAAAGGATGCACATTTCATTTCGGTAAAAGTAACTCATAAGGAAGCCAATATTGCAAAAATTTACATGAGACAAATTTATAGGTTACATGGTATGCCTAAGGAAATAATGTCGGATCATGATTTCTGAGTTCATTTCCAATTTTTGGAGGGGGTTGTTTAAGGGATTCAAGACAAATATAAATTTCAGTACAACATATCACCCAGAGTTAGATGGGAAGACTGGAAGAATTAATAGAATAATTGAAGATATGTTGAGAATGAATGTAATGGAAAATCCCTCTAAGTGGGAGGACTATATCCATTTAGTTGAGTTTTCATACAACAACAAGTATCAAGAATCATTGAAGATAAGCCCATTTGAATCCTTGTATGGAAGAAAATGCAACACACCAGTAAGTTGGGATAACCCAGTAGATAGAACTATTGTGATTGGCCTAGAATTGTTAAAGGAAATGAAAGAACAAATGGTAAAAATCGGGCAGATATTAAAAGTTGCACAAGATAGACATAAGAGCTATGCTGTTAGGAAAAGAAAAAATAGAGAATTCAAAGTGGGAGAGCATGTGTTTTTAAAGTTAAATCCAAGAGAAGCTCGCTGAAATTGGGAAGTTTCCCAAAGTTGACAACAAGATATTGTGGGCCTTTTGAGGTCTTAGAAAAGATAGGAATAGTTGCATACATGTTAGCATTACCTGCATCCATGAGAATTCATAACGTGTTCCATGTGTCTTTATTAAAAAAATGTGTACTTGATCTTAATCATGTGATTGATTGGAATGTGATCCAGGTGAAACACAAAGGAGATTTCCCGGTGGAACCAATGTGCATCCTAGATCAAAAAATCAAAGTGCTCAGGAACAAATCCATAGGCTTGTAAAAGGTTCAATGGACCTGTTACAATACTAAAGACGCTACATGGGAGCACAAGGAAGCTATGCAGGAAGCATGGCCACATATTTTTGATAAATTTGAAGAAAACTGAATGAACATTTGTACATAGGTGAATGAAGACTCCATTTTGGCAGTTGAAGTTCCTGGAGCCACAATTTTGAAATTTCCTATCCAACTGATGTGTGGGTTGAGGGGAAAGGGGAATTGTTGATTGGAATTTCTGCATGATCCATTAAGTTGTGGAATTATCATGTATATATATATATATATATATATATATCAATGTGTAAATTTTATGGTTATGTGCACTGAGGAAAATGGAGTTTGTAGGGGGGGAGGGAATGTAACATCCCCATTTTCCTACCCCAAACTAGCGATGTGTATTGTAAAAGTAGTATGTGGATGAGAGCCAAACAATATATGTTGTAAATGTGATGTATGGTCGATAGCTAATATGCAAACGATGTACATTGAAATATAATGAATCAAATATATCACTAGTTGCAGATGGACACAGATGGAGATTTGGGGGATAAGTATCCACAAAAGAGGGTAGGGGTCCAAGGGGGAGAGTTACCCATATCCATTAAACCAAAACCCATTTCCTATTTTTCTCTAAATTATCTTTGCCATGAACCTTCCATTAGTTGTTGAGTGTTCTAGAGACCATCATTGAATTCATGTAAGAGGGGTTGGTGTGAGAGTCATTTACAATATTTATCGAGAGCATGGTGGTTGAGTACACAATCATCTTGGGGGAAGAGTGCAATTCAATAAAGAAAGAGAAAGAGAGGAAATTTGTATGGGTAGGAGACCAGAATTAGGCATTCACGTTTTTGGGCATAGAGAGTTGTTTTTACATGGAGTTTTCTGGCCAACAATGGGGGTTTGAGTGTGGGAAATTGAAGGAATATGTTGTGGACATATTTGGATACTATTTGGAGCTTTAATTTCATGGAGAAATAGTTCGTGTACCTGGGATCAACGAGTTGTTCGAAATTTGTCCAATAAGCATGTGTTTTGGCTACCGGGAGAATTTGTGTTGCAGTTGTAGAATTCTTGAAGTCCCAACAAGTAGTATTCTTGTCCAGTTTGTGCTGGAAGCCCCGGAGGGGAGTGGAAATGATTGAGGGATTGTGAGAAGTGAAGGGGTATTCCATCCCTTAGGTTGTGTAGGTTGAGAGGAAGTGTGTTGGTGGACTGGAACTAGTTGAGAGTTTAACTGCTAAAAAGGGGGACATTATCCATCCTTAGGGACCTCTGTCTCTTGTGGATTCATAGCCCCATATTGGGGGTGTCTTGTTGTTGAGAACCAGAACATCAAGGTTATGGTTGGGAGGAATGTTCGTCCTCTACAACAAGTTACATACTTTAATAATATAAGTGTTCTTAACTACTGTATTGATGTGTTAAATGATGATATATAACTGTTGTGCATTTTACTCTGACTTGTGATTGGTTAATGTTGCTTACTATGAGAAAAAAGATGAATCCATGTCTCTATTTTATGGTTGATTTTTTTATATGTATTTAATTGTTGTTGTGCACAACAAGAGTAATTATATATATGTTTATATTGAGTATGGACATCTGAATGAACTTGAATTTCATGTTGTGTGTTATTTCCGCATTTTAAATTTGTATCATAAATTTTAGTGAGTCTGTTATTTCCGCATTTTAAATTTGTATCATAAATTTTAGTGAGTCATTTCCATTGACGGGCCCAACTCGAGGTATTAAGTAATGCTATAACAAGAGTGAGTAATAAAATGAAAATTTTGAACAATCATAGAGCCAATTTCTAATCCCAATTCTAGTTGATGCATAACACCACTCTAAGGAAGTAAATCCTTGATTTTATTCATGGATGGTGTTATACCCCTTCTTCATTTAATTCTTTCTCCAATCCTTATTCATGCTCCATTTGAATAATCACATTCCCCATCTCCACTTTGTCACACTTATCTTCATTCTCTATCAGAATAACCTTGGTCGCATCGGGAATATTATTTTCAACCTTATAATCTACAATGTTAGGAGATTCTCTCTTGTCTACAACTACTTGCATAAGAAGGAAAATAAACTCTTCTCTCTACTCATTATTTTCTCCAATGTGGTCAACAAGATTGTATTATTCTCTAACAACATTATATCATTCATTAGCAACTTCTTTCTTAGTTGCGACTATTTCCATGGGAAGGTATACACTCTCTTGTAACTACTCCATTTGTTCAATTTTTCGTCTTTCTTGTTTCTCCAATTCCTTTATTCTTCTCCATATAGCTCAGGTATCTACTTTTGTTTGTAGTTATTCTTCACACTTTTTAATTAGTATGTTGATCTCTTCCATTATTTTTCTTCTTGGCTTATTTTCTTATATTGCTTCACCATTTTTCCTGTACAAATAAACATCAAACAACAGAATACAATTGACCACTTCCTCTTTTCTTCCTCCAAGGATTTATTTTCATTGATACCATTAAGATGTAGACAAAAGGTGGTAAGCCCAAAATGATTTTTAATTCATAAATTTGGAAAATACTCTTACACAAAATGATGCAAACAACCTCTGATCCACATCAATCTCACTATCTTGACCAAAACAATTCACTCATGTTATTCAAATCCTACAAAGGAAACAACATGGATTCCTACACAACATGTCAAAAGACTATATTGTTACATGCTTAGGCTCCCAAATGATCATAAAACTACCACATTAATGACAATGGGTGATGTAGTCCACAATATTGACATTTTGCTAATTTACCATTCCCTTAGGCATGGACATTGCCTTTGTGTGTCTCATTTTGCAAATGCACCTCTGAGATTATCTACATTGCTCTTGATTCTTTTCTACTCTACCACCAGTGTCTACTTTTTTATATACAAATGTTAAGTGAAATGGTCTCATGAGGGATTCATATTAAGAAGGATGATTCTAGCATAAAGGACCTCATTTCCTAGTTAGAAGAAGCTAGTGTAGAAGCCCTATGTTGGAAGACAATTGTAGAAGATAAAAAGAAGTTAGAGATTACAACCATAGAGGGATCCCAATCATAGTATGTGCATTAGATTTTGGACTTACATGAAAATTTCCAAATCCTTAAGATGCAACATTTTGATGATAGGAAACAACTATAGAACAAGAATGAGGGTTTAAAAACAACATTGAGGTTGAGGATAAAGTGGATAAAATGAAGGTACTAGAAGAAATTGTCCATAAGACCATTGAAGTGGTAGAATTCATGCTCTCTTGCAGGATTACTGCAAGAACATACACCTTGTTCCTCATAGAAAAATGACTCAAGTATCAATTGGGATAAATTTAGAAGAGCCTCTCTCATGAGTTGGACAGTAAAAAATAATTCAAAGAGGCATATCATCAATGCAATGCAGAAGATACAAATAATCTTTATAAGTTCTAACTCCATAATTTTGTGATGCCTCACCCTTATAGATGGTCCCCCAATCCCTATGTGGTGGATGCCCAACTCAAGGAATTTTTCTTCTATGTACAAAACGAAGAGAAAAGGGTTGTTGAGGGATAGAGACACAAGAATTAAGAGCACAAAACTACCCTTTGGGCGAGGGATGAAACTTATCCAAAATGGATATGAAAAAGAAAAATCTTGTAAGCCTAAGTACCTGCATGTTTATGTAGGTGATTAATGAAGGTTAGATAACCTATTAAATACAATGAACATGTAAAAGTAAATGAGACAAAAGAGAGAAAAAAATATTAAAAAAGAGAAAAAAATGAAAAAATAAAAATAAAGGTAGGGGAGAAAAGACTGAGGAATGAGAAATTAATGTTCATGCCTATTGGCCTTCCCATTACCACAGTTGTCCATATTTATTTTTGTACTTTGACTCTCAAAGTGTATTTT
This sequence comes from Picea sitchensis, assembly GCA_010110895.2. Classification (NCBI taxonomy): domain Eukaryota; kingdom Viridiplantae; phylum Streptophyta; class Pinopsida; order Pinales; family Pinaceae; genus Picea; species Picea sitchensis. The sequence continues at coordinate 43,162 of SNQJ01S0034065.1, read as the reverse complement.
TTCCAAGGAGGGGAGTATGCATAGAGATCCAAGAAGTGCATTGTAACTAGATATTTCCAAAATAGAGAACTGAGCAACCAGTTTATGCTGTTTTTCCCATTTGGTTTTCCATGGTAAAATATCTATGCGTTTTCTGAGTTACATTGCTATGCAATTGTTTTAATTTTGTGTGTGTGAGTGGACTATGAAAACCTTAGTTCAACACTTCTCTCTCTCAATTATAGCTGATTGGTTTGATTAAACTATTAAAAAAATTGCATCCTATTTACTATATATGCATTCACACATGGATTAAATGGGACATAGTTTGTGAATATTGTAATTCCCATCCACATAAAATTAGTTTTTGTTTTAATTTTTTTTCTCATGTGAATGTGATATCATTCTTTAATGCCATTTCTGTACAATGAGTGGTTGATTGAAATAACCAAAAGATTCAACTCGTCCATCCAAGTGCCTGAAGGAGATCGACAGTTGTGGAAAGAGAACCATTCTATAGTTGCTTACCCAACATGATATGTCATTTACAATTTTCTTAAATTTAATAATTAATCATTCTCCTTTCCCAGATAGTGAACCCATGGTAGAGTTGTGTTCTTTCCTTTTGATTCTCAATTCATGTCTAGAAGTTAGATCGAGCCTTCCATACTTCCATTTATTCCTTACATTGGGTTTTTGGAAGAGATGGTTGAAATGGGACCCTACACATAACTATGTATTCATTCAAACATGCATTAAATGGGATGTACATAAGTCAGACCGAGCTTTCCATACTTCCATTCATTCCTTGCATTGTTTTTTTGGGAAGAGATGGTTGAAATGGGACCCTACACAACTATGTATGCATTCACACATGAATTAAATGGGATGTCGTTTGTGAATGTTATAATTCTCATCCACAAAACAATGATTTTTTTTTATTTTTCATTTTTGTTTATTTATTTTCTATGTGAATGTGATATCAAGGTTGAATTCCATTTATGTACAATGAGTGGTTGATTGAAACATTCAAATGATTCAGGTTGTCCATCCAAGTGCCTAAAAGAGACTGATGGTTGTGGAAATAGAGTCGTTCCATACTTGCTTACTCAACATGATATGGTATTTACATTTTTATTTCATTTACTAATTAACTATTCTCCTTTCCCATATTGAGAACCCATGATAGAATTGTACTTTTAGGTACCGGTTCTATTATAATAAGAAAGAAATAGAAATACTGAAGCAAATACCAACAGAACAACAAAATGTAGAGAACCAAAATACCAAAGATGATACCTTTATTGATAGAAAAAAATGTTCACTTTCCTCTTTGAAGGGGGAAATTCCAATAGAGTAGCGCTCTATTACAACAATTCTCAAGGAAAAAAATTCTCATGCCTTCTACTCCTATTTATACTAAATCCATCTTCAAAAGAACAATATAGAGGAATATATTTTTAGAAGCAGAAGCTTCTATTAAGTCTTCTTACATTAGACATGTTCACATTATTAACTAGGCCTTATTTATTAATATCAACCTTTATTATATGGAAAATATATTATTATACCTACATGAGGGGTTAGGGAGGTTGGGTCACTAACATATCCCCCCCCACCTTGAAAAGGATCCTTGTCCTCAAGGCTTGAGATGAGAAAATTATTGCAGAATAGTAGTCGACTCCCAGGTGGCATTTTCTGGTGGAGTATCTTTCCATTAAAATAAAACTCCCTTGATGGTGCATTGACTGTAATGTCCCCCAGCCCATCCGAGTGACATTATAGTGCATAATAATATTAAAAGAAATTTTTTTTTCTAACTAAATAATTCATTTACAACTAGCCGATTTCCCGTAGCTTACAACTACAAATTAAAACAGATTTAGCTATTGTCTAGAACCACAAAATAGAAGAATCTACAACATGATAATAATTGCCAGTGTTTCATGGAAACCTGCATAGGAGATCTAGCTAAAGAATACACAAACAAAAGTTATCAAGAAAAGGAAGAGAGATACACAATGAAGAATGAGAATCAATGTATATTATGATTTAATCAATGAGTGAGTGATCTTCACTCATATAGACAATGACATCCTATAATTAGGAATGCATGCATAATAGTGATGGTCTAACATTAGAAAGTCTAAAATATAACTAGTCAGTTAACTCTCATTGAACTAGTGTTACTCCCACTGAACTAGTGTGCTGAAAATAGAAATTTCTCCAACACCCCCCTAAACATCACTATGGAGTAAAAAATGAGTCTTGGATACCATGCCATTGTAGGTACTCATGTACAATGAAACTAATGAAAACTGAATAAAAATGAGGAAAGAGGGAAAACCACGTGGGAACAAACTCCCCACTCAAAAGATAATGTATCAAAAGAAGAAAATGGCAACTGCTAGGAAAGTGTGTTCTTCACTGCAAGATGATCCCACAAAGTCTGAAACTTCTTCTCACTGAAATTCTTCGTGAAGATGTAGAAATATTTATGGATCTGATGAAGTCATTGGCAACCTATCAGGCCTTGTACCTCTCGATCCTATGGACCCATATGCACCTGAAAATATTCCTTCCTGGTGTAAGTGGAACCAGATTCCAAGTCTAATTTTGTAGGAGTGAGTCATACTCCTTCTACATGGTTTCTTTCCATAATGGATTTACCACAACCTCATTGTAGAGCTTTGGATCAGAATATTGAACCATATAGAAATGCATGGGCATCGCTGGTTCATAATCTAAAAGTACACGAGAAGGATCAACATGCTGAGATTGAGTCCTCCTCGAATCTAATGGATTTGATGCAAAGTTTCCTGTTGCCTGAAGTGTGGTTTGTGCCTTCTTGGGCATCTGCTGAAGCTTTGACACTGGCTTCTTATCTAGTTGTACTACCTTCTTATTTCCATGTACAAAATATGAGTGTATGGAATCATCTTTGATATCTTAAATTGATGGAAGCACAAGAGTATATGCATGTTGCACTGGAGGTGCATGTAAAGTACTCTCCTTATGTGTAAGTAGAATAGAGGAGTCATCGTAAAAAACTTAGTGAATTTATACAACCTTGACTTGTGATCCACCTCACCAATTGCAATGATGGAATTGTCATGCATGTCAATTACTGAAACTGAATCTGATGTAAATTCAACCTTTTTACCTTTTTGAGTGATTTGATAAATTGATATCAGATTCATAGAAATCTTTGGAACATGTAAAACATTCTCAAAACTATCATTATGGAGTTCCACTCTCCCTTCTTCTGCTACTGCTACTGGAGTATCATCCCCCATGATAATAGGGAGTCTTGAGCATGGACTCAAAGAAGAGAAAAGTTCCTCTTTCATTGTCATATGATGGGATGCAATAGAATCTATAATCCATGAATCAAATGAGGAATTAATTGCAACCAAAGCATGATGATTACCTTTCGTAGGAGCATGATCTTCTTCCTTCTGCTTCTTGACTCTCTCTGGAATGAAGTTTCCAAGGTTGTTCTGTTGAAGTGCCTGTGCCATAAGATCGACTTGTTTCTTCATGCATGTGGATTCTTCATGATTCGGTTTATTGAAATAAGTGCATTGTTTTCCCTTCTTCTTCTTCTTCTTCGAATCTGAGGATTCTTTGGAACCTGAAGAATCCTTAAAGGGTTTGGAATATTCCTCCTTCCCATTCTATATGGATGATCCTTTTCCATCATGCATGGTGAGTGCATGTGATTTTGGATCCTTGATGAGGCCCATCTGTATGAGTTTTGTCTGCTCTTGTGTGAGAGACTCAATGAACTGAGCCAATGTAGGCATTTTCCAATTTTTTCCAAAAAGATATCTGTCAGAATGGAAATTGGAGACATATACAACGTATTCTGGTCCTAGCTTGGCCAAGATTGTTAGAATAAGTTGTTTCTCTTGTGTAGACTTACAAATACCACATTCACCCAAGCTCAATATCAAATATTTAAATTTAATAAAGAAATATTGTATATTATCAAAACTTTTAGGGTCTAAGGTATTCAACTCTACCTCAAGCATATGACCTCGCATCTCATCCTGCTTTCCAAAGAGTCCTTCCAAGGTGGTCCAGATCTCATTTGGAGTCTTGCATGCAGAAATATGAAACCATAAATTAGTGGAGATTAACTGAAGAAGTAGTCATGTCCCCTCATCCTTACGGTTCACCCATCTCGTCTTCTCAAGTGCTGATGTAGGCTCTGTTTCTGTCGCCATCGTCAAATTATATAGTCCTTTTCTTTTGAGTTGGAATGCAAACTTTGAATTCCATTCAAAATAGTTGTATGGTGTGAGTATTATCACTATAATTTATTGAAGAATTTGCATCGCCTCCATCCTTCTATTGATTATGAAGAGATCCTGAAAACCTAGATCGTGGATTTCGAGATATGACTAACGAACCTATGAAAACTATAGATATGATAAAGTAACTATATCTCCTAAACTATGATGTCGGTTTGGAGAGTTTTGGTGAGCATGAGCATCCCTATGTTATACGTCTCTGGAAAACATTTCATCCCGACCCAGATCACAGATTTCGAGATATCGCAATTTTACTGTAGAAACCCAAATTTTGGAGGGCTGCTGAATCGTCGCACCCTAGAGAAGGATAAAGTGTGATGATTCTAAATCGTCACACCCTAGAGAAGGAAAAAGTGTGAAGATTGTGAAAAAATTAATCGTCACACCCCATATGAATAACACAGTGCGACAACGTCGCACCTTGTTTGTGTATAGGCTGCGACGATGCCAATCGTCACACCTTTCGATAGGGATAGGCCACAACAATTGCAGAAACTAGGTTTACTCAAGGAATATTTCTCTCTTCACTGGCTTGTTTGGGTTTCTCCAAGAAGCTATGCTCTGATACCATGTCAGTGTTTCATGGAAACCTGCATAAGAGATCTAGGTAAAGCATACACAAACAAAGCTTATCAAGAAAAGGAAGAGAGATGCACAATGAATAATGAGAATCAATGTATATTATGATCTAATCAATGAGTGAGTGATCTTCACTCATATAGGCAATGACATCCTATAATTAGGAATGTATGCATAATAGTGCTGGTCTAAGATTAGAAAGTCTAAAATAAAACTACTCAGTTAACTCTCACTGAACTAGTGCGTCGAAAATAGAAATTTCTCCAACAATAACCAACTTTAATTGCAACCAAGAAACTCATTACAACATAATATAAATCACTTCCAAATACACAGAGTTCATGCACAACAATTAAAGACATGATTTAACACCACAACAAGATAAAGCACTTATATTTTCACAAAAGTTGTGCAACCAACTGCTTGGGACGGATGTTCCACCCAACCATAGACTGATTGTTCCAAATCTCAACAACCAGTCACCCCTGAGCCGAGGCTAGCAATACATAAAAGAGGGTGGTATCTCATAGTCCATTCACAACTCATAAAACTCTCAACCCAACTGATATTTTCCTACAGTTATCCCGATTTTCCACCATCTCTCTTCCTCTTGACCTATCCAACCCAAGGAATGTACCCCTTCACTTTATCTCAATCCCTCAGGCATCCCATTCATTTATCAGGTTGGCTCTTGCATAGGAAGCTAGGAATATATCAGCTGGGAACTCAAGGGAAATTGCTTCTAGGAAAACTATTAGTAAGCCAACATCAAACACTTGTTGTTTTAGTGCAACTTACATAGTAGTTCACTCTTCAGGCCTGACAACTTGGCTCTTCATTTTTCCATCTCCAATTCACTCTAATTACGCTCCATCTTTCTTTAGAATTCGTCGTCCATGGATGCATCAACTTCAAGCTCTGTTTCTGATCTGGATTATTTTCGGCACGAAATGAGAGTGAAGATATAATAAAGAAATATACCGAGATATTTAAAGAGATCCAATAATATAACAAAGATATATTAGATTTACATAAAAATAGGCACATATATACAGTAAATCACAATTTCTATTAATGAGTAAAATGTACAAAATTGTAGAAATACAGAGTGAAAGGCTCGTTAGAATGGTGGCAACTTATATCTGAGAAGAGATGTGATGGTTACGCTCATTCGTAAGAAGATCATTATTACAATGTGGCTCCAAAGGCCCTTTTAACATAAAGAAAATACAAAACCCTAACCTCGAAAGATGAAAAACCAACAGTTTTGTGGACCTTGTTTTGGGTAGTTTGTTGTTTCAACTTCCTAGGGGCATAACTTTGGCATAAAATCTCCATTTGGGGCACACGATAGCTCGTTGGAAAGGTATTGATGAGGATATTCATTTTGGGAGATCAATTAGAACCTTTGACTATTTTTTAGGTGCCCTATCGCAAAAAAACTTCGTTTAGGCCGTCAAAATGGCCTCGAAAGTTTAGGAACCGAAAAACTACTAAAATTAGTAAATTGCTATTAGATTGTTTTGAGCCAGTTGGAATAGGTGGGTGGCCATTGATATCCACCTGGATCAGTTTATTTCTCCCCTCCTCTTCTCATGCACAAGACTTGACTAACTAAAACTGTCTGTCTCAACCCATACAAATTTTCTCTCTTTGTCTTGCCTTTATTGACTCAGACTCTTCCCCAAGATGATTGTACTCAACCCCCACGTGACCAATAAATTTGGGATGTGACCACTCAAACCCACCCTCTTACATGTATTCAATGATTGGATTTGGGATCACTAAATAAAAAATGGGAAGGTTCATATGCAAATAACAATTTTAAGAAAATGGGTTAAATCACTATACATGGGTAATTCCCCCTTAGACCCCTCTTGGCCATTATCCTAGACACTCCCCCCTCTTGTAGAATAATTCATCCCCCATACTTTTTTCCATGTCCCCTTAGCAATTGAAATAACATTTTATTATTAAAACAAGGAAATACAATTCACATATCACATCACTTTGGTCATAGCCACACATTATATCTACATAAGCATTAATTAAAATGGGGATTATAGTGGGGATGTTACATTCCCCTTTCCATAAAATTGTGTGTCATCCTCAGTGCAATCTATGTAGATATACATATATGTAAATTTACATCACAATACTTAGAAATAAAATTCTACAATTTAACAACTCCAACAACATCTCCAACCAAAATCTCATGTTCCTCTCAACTCGTCGACCAAGGAAGGAACCATTCGTTTATCAGGGATAACCCAAGGGATATATAATATGTTTATCAAGGATAACCTAAGGAATGAAACATTCTTTTATCAAGGTCTCCAATGAAGTTGGCCAAGACTCTGAGATGTGGTGTCATAATTTTAGCTTATCAAAATGGAGTCTTACATTATGTTTTCTTCAAAACTATAAAATATTTTTGGGTATTATGCCCGCATATTTTATTCATGCTCCCATGTAGCATCTTCAGGACCGTAGCAGGTCCATTGAACCTTTACTAGCTCTATGAATTTGTTCCTGAGCACTTTGAATTTCCAGTCTAGGATGTGTACTGGTTCCACTCGAAAATCCCTTTCGTGCTCCACCTAGATCACATTCTAATCAATTACATGGTTAGGATCAAGCACATATTTCTTTAACAATGACACATGAAATACATTATGCACTCTCACGGATGCAGAAAAATCTAATATGTATGGAACTGGCCCTATATTTTCTAATATTTCAAAAGGCCCACAATATCTTGCTTCCAACTTCAGGTAGCTTCATAATCTTAGAGAACTTCTCTTGGCCTTCAATTTCAAAAACACATGTTATCCCACTTTAAAATATCTGAAAAGTATGCTCCTGTCTATATAATTTTTCTGCATATCTTGGGCAGTCTTCAAATTTTGCTTTATCTTTTCCATATTATCTTCCATTTGTTTTAACAATTTTGGCTCGATAATTGCCCTGTCTGCTGGATTATCTTGACTCACTCGTGTGTTACATTTTCTGCCATACAATTCCTCAAATGGACTCATTTTAAATGAGACCTGATACCCATTTTTGTAGGAAAATTCAACTAAATGAATATAATCTTCCCACTTTGATGGTTGATCCATCACATACATTCTAAGCATGTCCTCAATTATCATGTTAGTCCTTTCTGTTTGTCCATCTGAATCTGGATGATATGATGTACTAAGATTTAAGTTTGTCCCAAATCCCTTGAACAAACGCTTCCAAAAATTGGAAGTAAACTTTGGATCTCTATCTAAAACTATTTCCTTAGGCACTCTATGTAGCCTAGAAACTTCTCTCATATAAATTTATGCAATACTTGTTGCCTTGTGTGTAGTTTTTACTGGAATGAAATGTGTTTCTTTAGTCAACTTATCCACCACCACCATGATGGAATCATGTTGCTTCACTTTTCTGGGAAGCTTAGTAATAAAATCAACTATAACTACTTCCCACTTCCATTCCGGAATGGGAAATGACTATAGAAAACCTACTGGTTTTCTATGTTCTTTCTTTACCTTTTGGAATTCTAGACATATGGCTATGTAATTAACCACTTCTTTCTTCAATTCTCGCAAAAAATATCGGCTTTTGACAACTGCAATTGTTTTCTGATATCCTAGGTGCCCGGCATATTGCACATTATGCATCTCCTTCAACACTGCATTTTTAAGCTCTATGGAATTCGACACATACACCTTACCTTTATACATGAGAATTCCATCTTCTTTCAACTCATAATAATTAAATTTCTGCTGAAAAATTACCTTGCTGCAATTTTTTTTTTTTTTTAAATAATTCTAATATGAATTTGTTGTTGCAACAATTTTGTATTTCAGATCTATCTCATACATTCTAATGGCTACAATATGCACTTTATGAATTTTTTTGCTGATTGCATCAACCACTTGATTTTTTTTTCCTTTTATATGCTTAATTTTGAAGTCATATTCACTTAGAAATTCCAACCATCTAGTTTTCCTAGCATTTAGTGTCAGTTGTCCAAACAAATTATTTAGACCACAATGGTCTGTCCTTAGCTTGATATTATTACCCATAAGGTAATTCCTCCACATTTTAATGCATGTACAATCGTTGCTAATTCCAAGTAACGTGTAGTGTAATTTCTCTCATGATCTTTTAATTTTCTAGACTCGTAGCATACCACATGGTCCCTTTGACTAAGAACTCCACTGAGTCCTTCCTTGCATGCATCAATGCACAAAAAAAAATATTCATTTGGATCTACAATATTCAATATTGGCACACTTGTCAATATTCCCTTCAACTGTCGAAAACTCTCTTCACACATGGAAGTCCATTCGAACTTTTCTCCCTTCTTTTGCAAAGAAGTGATTGGACTTGCATCTTTGAGAACCCTTTTATGAATCTTTGATAATAACTAGAAAGACCCATGAATGACCTGACCTATGTCACATTCTTCGGCGTTGGCCATCCTCTAATGGCCTCTATCTTCTCAAGATCAACTTCTATCCCTATTGCTGATATTATATGCCCCAAGTAGTGAATCTTCTTTTGATAAAATATGCATTTACTTAGCTAAGCATACAATCCGTGCTCTCTTAAAACTTGCAACAACATTCTTAAATGCTTCTCATGTTCCTCTTCTGATTTAGAGTAAACAAGGATATCATCTAGGAACAAAATCACAAAATTGTCCAAGTATTCCCTGAACACTCCATTCATCAGACACATAAAAACTGTTGGGGCATTTGATAGCCCAAATGGCACTACCATGAATTCATAATGCCCATATCTTGTCCTAAATGTTGTCTTGCTGATGTATTCTTCCTTTATCCTTACTTGATGATAACCCGATCTTAAGTCAATCTTGGAAAATATTATTTCACCCTTCAGTTGATCAAACAAATCATCAATTCGAGGAAAAGGATGCTTATTCTTTACGATAACCTTATTAATTTGCTTGAATCAATACAAAACCTTAAGGTTCCAGCCTTCTTCTTCAAAAAAATAATAGTGGCTCCCCAAAGTGACACACTTGGGCATATATACCCTTTTTTTAACAACTCTTCAAGTTGCATCTATAACTCCTTCAATTCTGGTGTACCCATTCTATATGGTGTCTTAGACATTGGGGAAACTCTTGGCACTAAATAAATAGAGAAATCAATGTCTGTCTTGGGTGGAAATCTTGGAATTTATCTAAACAAATCCTCAAAATTCCTCAAGACCAGATGGTCTTCAATGCTTGTCGCTTTAACTTTGGCTGCCTCCTCCATATGGGTTGCAAACATATGACATCCCTTCCTAAAGCTCTTCTTCAACTGCATAACTGAAATCTCTCTAACAACTACTTCTCTTGGAATTCCTTGAATCTTTCCTTGTTGTACTTCCTCATCAATACAATATGATTGTATTGTTGTAATAGTATAGGACAACATGATGTTTCTCCAACCAATCCATGACCATTAGACAATCATATGAACCCAATGGTATGATGTTTACATCTACCTTCATGTTGAGTTCATTCATGACTATTTGACATATTTAACCAACTCATTGATCTTTCTCTTAGCCCCCGTGGCTAACTGAACTAACCAAGATTTCTTATGCTTACTTCTTTGCAAGTGAAATCTTTCAACAATTTTAGAATTTATGTAACTATGGCTATCTTCGAAATCAATTAAAATTGCTATGGGATGGTTAACAAACTTACCTTCCAGTTCGATCATGGGGGATTGATAGTCTACTTGCTTGTTGTCCAAGGCTACATAAATCATTGGCATGCTTCCTCCCATGTATTTCACTATTTCAACCTCCTAATGTTGTGGAAATTCCTCATTCTTTCCTATTTATGAGGGCAGTCCCTATACACGTGATTCCCCTCACATCCCCAACATTGAACAAGTTGTTTCCTTAGCCTTTTCCCAAACGAATTTGCATTCTTTTGCACATTTTGAGTTATCTGGCTTGTTGATTTGCTTGGAAGTTATTTTTGAAAAAGAGTGGCTTAAAATGATAGAGCACAAGAAAATGAGAGAGCACAGTGGATTTAAGGGTCAACTGTTTTATTCAATACAAGTGACCTTTATAGAAAATCTCTTCATTGTGCCAAGAGTAACCTGGAGAAGCTTGAGGATCCCATTACAGTTTTTGGATTAGGATGGAAAGTTTGGGGTATTGACACCATTCATGGTGAACAACCCGAAGCCAATTTGCGAAAATGAATGAGATAGAAAAGAGGGACTCATCTTATTCATACTTTCTGGAAAGGGAATCAACCACCACATTTTATTTTCCCTTCTTGTATATGATCTCATAATCATACCCAAACATCTTGGTCACCCATTTTTGTTGATCCAGGGAGGAAATTTGTTGTTCCAAGAAATATTTGAGGCTTTGATGATCCATTTTAATTTAGAAGTGTTTCCCCAATAGACAAGGTCGTCATAGATCCATTGCATGAAAAATACCCAACATTTCCTTTTCTCGCTTCGACAACTATTTGCTAGTGAAAGACAAAGGTCATACATCTTGCATGAGGAATGACCCTATGATTCTCCAGACATGAGTAGTGCACACAGCTTCTTTTTACGGAGTCCAACTGAAAGCATTCTTTTTAAGGAGAGTTGTGAGGGGAGATTCAATTTTTCCATAATTCTGAACAAACTTGCAATAATATTCTGTTAAACCCATGAAACCATGTAAAATTTTAACATTTTTAGGTTGATTCCAATTCTGTGTAGCTTCAATTTTCTTAGGATCTACCCTGATACCATCATTGACAACAATATGAACTAGGTACTCAACTTCAAAGGTTCCAAAAAAACATTTAGATTGTTTGAGAAAGATTTTTTGATTGGATAGGATATGGAGAACTTTATCCACATGGGTGATATGGGCTTGCCAAATTTGACTATAGATGATAATATATATCATCAAATAAAACTAACATAAAGTGATAGAGGAAAGGACAAAAGATATGATTCATGAAGATTTGAAAAGTGGAGGAAGAATTATAGAGACCAAAGGGAATGACCAAAAACTCATAGTGACCCTCATGAGTGTGAAATGCGGCCTTCAAATGTCTTCCTCTTTCATACGTTTTGGTGGTAGCTAGAACGTAGGTCATGTTTAGTAATGAATTGAGCCCCATTGAGTTCATCCAAAAGGTTATCTATGACAGGAATGTGAAGTTTTTCCTTGATGGTAAGTTTGTTGAGGGAAATAAAATCAGAACACATGCACCAAGTTCCTTCCTTCTTGAGGACCATGAATATAGGGAAAGAATAGGGGTTGGTACTGGTGATTAAGGGATTTCCCCCCCCATGACCTTGGGCCAACTCACAACAGAGAAAGACCAAATTAAGAAGACTGAAATCTACCCTCACAAACAAGAATGAAAAAATGAAATAACTACTTTTTACTGGGAGAGAGAAGGGAAGGAAAAAGGAGAATACTTGCACATTAAGCCCTTTTTTTGATGTCGATCCCCACTCTTGTTTCTTGAAGAACTCCTAGTCTCTACTAGAACCAACCTACAATAGGAAACCAAGATAGTGCTGCAACAAGGTAGTTATAGGTTCAAGTAGCATATATTATGTGTATAAATCAAAGAATATATGAAAAATGAAAACACATAACATTGCAATGAACAAAAGATATGATGGAAAGAGAGCTATTCTATTGTTAACAATATGTGAAAGTTGGTTACAACCTGGTTCAACTTCTGGCACTGCTTCAAAGCCAACTTCCTAGGTTCCTCCACAAATCCTTCGAGCATCAACTCAACAACAAGGATATTCCTTATATAACCCAATAAGGACAGGGACACAATTTATGTATATATAGGAGAGGAAGGAACACAAGAAAAGGAATTTCTGGGTCAGGGGATGCTACTCAAAGAATGAAGGGATTAGAGAATCTTGCCAAATCTCAATAGAATAAACTTGCACCATCATACTTGTCCTTATATTTTCCCTTGATGGTGATTTTATACCATCCTAAATAGTTTGGGGAGGTTAGGTTCCATTTATTACGGGCTCAGGGATGTTGGGAAATGAGCCCAACCAAAAAACCCACTCGAAATTGTGAAAATATTTTATTTTTCATAATTTTTTAGGGAATTCGCGGGTTGCAAGCTTGCAAGGAACATATGTCCACTTGTTGCATAAAGGAAACCCATGGATATATGCAAAAGGAAAGATTTTTAAGTAACTTTGATGAGGAAATTTTTGGATTTTTCTTAGCAAGCTAGGGAAAAGGGTAAGGCCATGTCACAAATGCATAGGTGTGGCAATTTGTGCTATAAAAAATGCCCCCTAATGTGTGAGGTCAAAAGGGAAAAATGATGGATGAAATACATTATAACTATTAGAGGCAAGGATGCGATGAAGTAAACTCATGAAGATTCCCAAACAATTTATCCAAAAATAGAAACCGTCAGCCAAAAAGAGTATTCTCTTCCCAAGTCGGGCATACCCATGCTCAGGAGTGATGTAAGCATGGCCGCAAAATCAAATACACTACAAATCCATGACATATATGAAAGTATGAATACTTTCCATGGCCACAAGAAATACACAGTGGATCCATGTGGTATATATGAAGTATCAAGCACGACCACGAGGAATAAACAATGGATCCATGTGAAAGTAGACCAGAACCATGTATAGATACATAATGGAGCTATGTCTCAAAATCAAGAACAAAGGATATGTAGGACCAATGGAGTGAACAAGTTGATCCTCTACAAGTACCAATTTCTGTGGAGTGGGACAATATGTTGGGTAGGAGCACAAAATATGTGATGCTAGTACTTCACCCGAAGTCTTCAAAATAATCCTTCGTGGTACGAGTCTACACTATGAAAATATATGTGTTGGGGTCGAACACAGTGAGACATCATTTGGTTATTGGTCATTGATGTATACCGTTAACAAACATGTGAAAACCCACTGATAATGATAATGGGTGTCAAGGTACCATGGTAAAATCTAACAAGTGTGAATAAATGAGTTTATGTCGAACACCTGGAAGAATCTATCGAGTAGGGGAAATTATTGTATTCCCACTATAAATAACAAGGGAACCTACCACTGATGACTGCAAGCCCCAAGGTACCAAATATGACTCTAGATCCATGTCCTAGATAAATATGCATTGAAGTTGATAGGAAGAGATACACTGGAAAGAAGGAATTAAGGCATCGTCCATCATCCAATAGGAGGGATAGAAGAAGGCCAAATATTTGGAAGGACTCAGATGAACAAATTGTAAGGACCACATTGAGGTATGACTTCGACATGCACCAGATGGAAATAACACACGACATAGACTCTTTGAATAATATCCAATGATGAAGGCTACTGACAAAGACGAGGAATCCACCAATGGGGTCAAATGGAAACCAAGGTATTTCATGAATCTCTATATGTGATGATTGTTGCGGACATCAAACATAAGGGAAATCGCTCATTCAGTGACCAATAATTATTTTTCATATGTTGAGAGAAAGGTCACCTATCAATGATGGAAATATGCCCAGGGTGCGACTCTAGGTCATACTCTCATAGAAATGTGTCGGAGTCGATAAGATAATACCCTCCAGCAAGAAGTCAATGGGGAACTTATTTACTAGCATGAGTAAGGGACAAATAAATGTGTGATGATGAGATGGAATTGAATGAATTGGGAAGGTCAACATGCAAGGTCAGGGACTAACTGTAGAATGGTTGACTCAGGCTAAAACTTCCCTTGAAAAAAAGCATGAAAAATTATGTGACTTAGGCAACATGGATTATAAACTGGTGTTATCATACAAATCGGTAAGTGTAGGCACAAAATAATATCCCTAACTTCCACAGGAAGCTAGAACAAAACAAGACAGAATACAAACTTCACCTTAGACTTCATTGTCATATAAACTAGTTCAGAGAGGGACAAATGGCATACATTTTAAATTACGCTTGATCCTCGCTAGTGTTGGCCTTGTTTATCCATGTTTGGATTTGCGGGATGGTGAACCTGTTTAAGAAGCACAAACCAACAAAGAGAGATAAAAAAGATATATATATATTCCAATGAATTCTATGTATAATATCAAGGAGTTACACAATAAAACTAAAGTCGCCTTTATAGGGAATAAATGTATTGTTGCATTATATTAAATGGAAGTGGAGAATATAACCCATGCCTTGATGTTGTAGGGTCCCTTCCAATAGTTCCTTGCTTCCCACACACTTCTTCTCCATGGATTCTGAGTCTGTAGATTTGAAATTCACTCACAATCTATCTTGACAAAGCAAATCTCAAAGCCAACATAAGCCCAAAAACTTCAAGCTACAAAAATCACTCAAACCCAATCAAGCTAACTTTCCCCATGAGAACTTCTCTCCTTTTATAGGCTGAAAAGGATAGGGTGAGGAGGTTAGGATGATCGCATTATATCATGGATGTGATTCTTATCCAAACCAATCAGAGGCCAACTCACCCTTGAAACTTATATTCTAGAAGGATTAAGAATCTTCTCTTTTTCCTTCGTACGAAAGATTGTCACACCCTTAATACCGAGCAGAGTACGACGACGTCACAAGACAATTTGGTGCAGCCTACGATGATCCTATATTATCGCACCCTTAACACTGAACATAGTGTGATGATCCCTCTTTATAAGGTTTTTACAAAGGAAAATATCATTTTCATCTTTCTGGGAAAATTCATCTTCATTCTTCTTCAAGGATTAAGGCAATTGATCCTTCCAAATACAAAGGATAGGTTTACATCATTAATGATCATAGGGGTGATGAAAACAATGTGTAATAGTGAGACCCCCAAAGTATGAAGTCAGAACAGAGTGATAGCTGAAATAATTTGTTGAGTGTGTGTTGGGAACAAGGAACACATCGGTCGGAAACCTGCCAACAAACAAGGAAATACATTACAATAATACATCATCACTAAGGTAAGAATTCCCATACTCATAATACAAATGAATCAAAGTAGAAATGCCAACATACAAATATCCATGTCAAGTAAGACAGATCATGGCCACCAAACATACACTGTGGATCCATGCCATTATGACTCAAATCCAAACATAGCCACCAAAAATACACTGTGGATCTATGTATTAAAGACTCAAATTTGAATATAGCCACAAGACATACACTGCGGATCTATGCAACAATACAATCTAAATATACTGCAACACAACTTGAATCTATTAGAAAAGATCCAAGGTCTTTATCTCCACCACTCTATAGTATGAATCCAGCTACGCGAATACATGTGCTGAAGTCGAACATGGTAGAAACCACTTGATTACCGGTCATTAGTGAATACCATTAACAAGTGTGAGGTAAATAACTGTTAATGTCAATGAATCCCAAGGTACACTAGTAAAATTCAATAGGTGTGAATTAATGAGATGAAGTCGAACACTCGACGAAATCTCCCGATCAGGGGTCAATAATGAAAACCAACTGTCGAAATTCAGGAAACCTGCCATTGAGGCATGCAAGTTCCAAGGTACCAATTAGTTTCTAAGTCTAATTCCTGGATAATGAGTTGGAGTTGACAAGAAAATACTCGTCATAGGAGGGCCTTAATGTATCCCCCATCAATGACGCAAAATGAGTAAACATATTTGAGGTAGATCAAAGTAACAAGTGATTCAGGATTGACTCAAGGATGGCCAATGCAATATAAGTCTTAAGGAATGCATAAATGGCCGACACAATAGAAGGATTTCTAGGTTGAACTTCTCTTTGAACACATCGACGACACAAAAACTGTCTTGGAAACATTGAATCAATAACAAGTATCACATACCAATTTGTAATCTTATAAAGGAGTATGATCAAGATACAAGAGGATTTCTCAACCTAGACACAACGTGAGTGAAAGGGTGTCATGTTCAAAAGAGACTATTCCATAGAATACAGGTTTAGAGACATTTCTTTCCCAATTCCCCACCCACCATTTTTGGTGAGTACCTCTTTATTTTTACACAAGCTTGAGGAGGATAACATATTCTTGAAATATAATCTCATCCTTCGGACGAGTCCCTCAGAGTATTTTTAATGAAGCCTAGGAAGGAGTGGTTCGGTCCCATATGGGACATTCGATGTTTGTTTTACAAGTCCAAGGAAATAAAACTCAGGGGTTTTTCATATTTAGAGAGTCTGAAAAACACTTAAAGAAAACTACAAAATGTCCTTTTTCGTAAAGTAGTCCGATGAGACCAAAAAAAGAGATAATCTACCGCTCAACAAATGTTTTCTTCAAACACTTTAATTAGTGTGAAAAGAACAAGATCGCTCAACAATCTTTTCATGTTTAGAGAGTCTGAAAAGAGATTAAAGGGAACTCCAGGGGGTTCCTTTTTCGTATAACCTTTACAAGTCCGAAAAAGTGATAAAAGTTTACTTGGTTACATTCTCAGGTATTTACGAGCATGAGAAAGAACAAAGACTAAGTTCGGGATTGTTTTCATTTTTACGCAAGCTTAAAACAAAACAAAACTATGCTTGGGATAATTTTTTTTTTACACAAGCTTGAAACTAAACAAAACTGTGCTTGGACTTGGTTTTGTTTTTACACAAGCTTGAACTAGAGGAAACTATGCTTGAGATGCATTGTTTCATTTTTATACAAGATTGAACCAGAGAAAACTATGCTTGCGATAGGTGGTTTCATTTTTATACAAGATTGAACTAGAGAAAACTATGCTTGTGACTTCCCAATGCATAAACTAGGGATGGTTGGTACTTAGCCCCCAGCTCAAGAAGCTAGTGAGTTAACTTCAACATGAAGTCTAGAGGCTGTAATAATCCCCCCCCCAAGCTTTGTTTCATATAACAACACAAGAAGATAGAATGATGCTTCAAATACTATACGTAACGAAGTACTTGACTCAAAGCGAAGAGGGGAAAAAATATTTCATTTTTTAATGAGCTTGACACAAGAACATGAACTATGCTCGAGAATCCAGGTTCAATCCCTAGACCTCTATTTCATTTTTTAATGAGATTGACATAGAAACAAGAACTATTCTCGTAACCTCTGTTTCAGTTTTTAACGAGGTTTCTATAGAGACATGAAAACTATCCTCATAGCTTGTTTCATTTTTTAACGAGCTTGAAATCAGAAACCCATGCTCAAAGATCTGGGTTCATTTTTTAACGAGGTTTCCACAGAGATGAAACACTATCCTCATAAGTTTTGTTTCATTGTTTAACGAGGTTTCCACAAAGATGCAAAACTATCCTCAAAAATTTTGTTTCATTTTTAACGAGGTTATCACAAAGAGACAAAAACTATCCTTGTAAGCTGTGTTTCATTTTTAATGAGGTTTCTACAAAGACAAAAACCCATCCTCGTAGCTAGTTTCATTTTTTAACGAGCTTGAAATTAGAAAACCATGCTGAAACTCTGCTTCTTGATCATGGCTTTCAAGAGGACAATGATCTGGAAGGACACCATGTCAAAGGAAAAAACTCAGTCATGGATTCCAAGATATCTTCACTTGATGGTAGAAACAAACTCTGGAAGGAACACAAGTCGAGGGCCACGACAGGGGTAAGGAGATCAGGCTCCAAAAGTCCTATCGAAGAGATCACAATGTCAACATCGGATCCAGGTCATAAGAGTCTGAGCTTACATTGAGAGGCTCATCTTCATTGATAACTGACGGCATGGGAGACAACGCCACATAATTGACCTGTGGTAGGGGTGATACCATCTGCATATAAGAACTGTTTAGAGATTTCATTGAGTTGATGGTCAAGTCAGGGCCAACGAACAAAAGTTGATCAATAGTCACAATTATTCCATCATGAGGGAAATATATCACATGAAAAAGAGTGGACACAATAGCTTTCATGGAATAGACGTAATCTCGCCCAAGGAGTAAATTTAAATCCAAGGGGTCTTGGACTACCATGACATCAATAAAGACAATTTTCCCTCCCAAAGTTATGGGAAAATGAGGAAGGGTCCCTAAAGGTTGATTGTTTCTTCTGTTGAAAGACAACAGTTTTTGCATAACCGACACAAGCTAAGGAAAATCCAAAGCGTGGCAAGCAATAGAGGACAAAATACTAATGGACACACCTTCGTCTATCAACGTCTGAGGAATGCCCCGACCACAAACCTGTACTGTAATATTAAAATGAATGTGAGAGGGAAGACGAGGTCTAGTTAGCGCACCCCAATAAAAAATGATGGCCTTATTACTTGGAGGAGGTTCCACGGGAGAAGGAGGAATGCCTCCCAACAATGTAGAATCTGTATCAACGAGAAAAACATGGTCATTATCGGGTTTACTCTCTAGCGGGAGAGTAGTATCGACCGATGATTGGATCAAATCGACCACTTGGGTTGCATTCTCCAAGGGGAGAATGGGGTCGACGGATGGAAATAGATCGACCAATTGATCAACTAGTTCAACTAAGGACGTGACCAGATTGACTACCTGATCAACCAGACTCACTAACAAAGGGACCAAATTGATCATTCCATCAACTATAGGTGGGTCGAGAGTAATCCTGCGGTAAGAAGCCGGAAGTGGATGTTGGGAAACAATCATTTCTTCTAGTGATTTTGAGGCTTTGTCCATACGAGGGAAAAGGTGAGTTTGATGAATCCCTCTGCATAACATACAAGGGAACTTGACTCTAATTTTCTTCTTCCCAATGGTATCTTGACTAGTTGATGGGAGGTCATCATCATGTTGGTCAAAGGATGACGACATGGGATGGCGAATATGTGTAGACCATGCTTCTATAATCTTGGATAGACCATGGAAATCCTTAAGAAGATGGCTACCCTTACAAAGCCTGCAAGGGTACTTGTGCTTACAGTTTGTTTGGGTGATATTGGCATCACCAAAACTCCCAACACGATTAACAGTAACTGGTTTCTTTCCAACATGTCCGAAAATGGTTCGAAGTTTGGACCCTTTCTTATTTTTCTTCTTCTTAATCTTCCTTTTCTTCTTCTTCTTATTGACCGAGTTACTAGCTTCAGAGCTCTCACTCGATGAAGAAGATGAAATAGAATAAGACCTTGGAAGTGAAGAAGGTGAAGAAGATATTACTGGTGAATAAGGTGATAAAAATGAGGTTGATGTTCTTAGGGGGAAGTGATTATAAAAGAAGATCTTGTTGCATTCGGGATTACTGGAGTGGAAAAAAACCATACCGGTAATCCAATTGTGAGACTTGGAAGGCTCAAAGTAGCGATGCGAGGAGGACCAATGTTTTTGTAAGAAGGAAAAACAAAAGTCTCCCTTAGATCAAGGGTTGCTTCATTGGTCATTCCAGGAACTGATGCCATAAATACAGATCCAACCTAGAGTCTGCTAGGGAAAATAAAAAACACATGATAAAAATCTAGGAAGCAAGCAAACAAACAAAACCTTCTCACAATGAACACACTAGTTGGTGATGAAATCCAACGTCGTGAGAACAATGTAATAAGGGGTTGTAGAGCGGGTGGAAAAGTTATGTTGAAGACCTGCTTAACGGACTTACACCTTGGTGGAAGCTCCCACACATAATCATGGGTATACCCTCCAAGGATCCCGAGTGAGTTTGGCCAATGTCGATTCTAGGTACCGTGAAGACTTTCCCCTCCACAATCACCTTGTGAAAAGACTCTAAAGAGATAGGCTAATAAGGTTACCAATTACGACAATGATTCCCGGGGAAGCAGTCGATAGTCCAATCCACGTGCAAGGGCAGGGTATCTAAGCCATAAATCGACTCGAGAAGGTCCCCACAAGATTTTATTCTCAAGTGACCCCAATAATGTATGCAATCTCTCCACTAAGACCAACAAAGTAGGGTGAATAACTCCGTCGACCCTAATGTGACCTCATGATTGACCCTTGTGTTAGAAGGGCTTCCCAGGAGAAAATGTAATAAGTGTATTTACCACTCGCTAGCACAAGATTCTATGTTTGCTTACAACTTTGAAAAGTTATCTTTCACACCTATTCCAAAGCCCTACACCCTAAGCTAATGTGGGTTTGCTACCAAAAAATATAAAAATGTCTAATCAATTTTTATAAGTGCTTTATTTTAAGGTTGTTGTTTACTCAAGAAGAAAATGGCATGGACTAGATGATGTTTTGACCGACTCTAAAAAATGAAAATAAATGAGAATGCAAATATTTCACTTCTATGAAACCTATATTATGAGAAGGAGAAAACGTTTATCATTCCCAGATGCACAATGTCCCAAAATATTATTAAACTTATCAATATCAAGATCTTCAATAAATGATCCAAAGAGACTGTACATCAATACATGATTCTTGGCCCCCCCTGACCATGAGGGGGGAAATGTTTTAAGAATTCAAGACCAAAAATGCCAAAGACCATGCAATTTCGCTACTTCAAATGCAAGGATATCCCCAAACTAATACAAAGCAAGAAATTATAATTTTTTGTTTCAAAGATAGCTAAAAGAAATAACAAATCTCTATAAAACAAAGCAACCCAAATAATTTTCTCTTTTAACACGAACTATGCAATAAAAGAAAAATAAGTTCTTTCACCAAACAATTCTAAAGAAAAAACAATGCTTTGAAATTGAAAGACACTAAAATCAAGAGATCAAATATTTCAAAAGCACACAAGCTAAAACAAAGCAAAGAAGGATAAAAACAAATTCAAAGCTATCAAGAAGACTGTAAACAGACCATAATCAAACCCAAAAATTCACCCCAAAACCAAATCCAAGATCTTGGCAAGGAAAACAACCAAAAATAAAACTTTCCACAATCATCGTCGGTTGTAAGGAAAACACAGTGCGTTGATCTTGTATTATCGCAGGTCACAGAATAACATAGTGCGATGATGTCTCACTCTCTGGAAAAGTAGGATGCGTCGATCCTATATCGTCGCAGGTCACAGAAGACCACAGTGCGACGATGTCACACTCTCTTGCAAAGCCCATTGCGTCGATGTTGAATCATCGCAAGCCAGAGAACAACAAAGTGCGAGGACGTCATAGTGTGTCTCAAAGAAGGATGCAACGATCCTCTAAAAAATGGAAAAAAAAAAAAAACATGAATGTTTTTTCAGTGAATTCAATAATCAGTGAGTCAGACTAGATCTCCCAGTGTCTCAAAAAATCAGAAATTTAGGCAATCAAATCAAGGAAAGCTAGGAAAACAATCCCTTCCCCAATGGAGTTTCCAATTTTGTTATCAGACAAGAGGACACAAACTAATTTCCCTAACTTCCACAAGAAGTTAGAACAAAACAAGAAAAAATAAAAACTTCACCTTAGACTTCATTGTCATATAAACTAGCTCAGAGAGGGACAAACGACATACCTTTTAAATGATGCTTGATCCTCTCTAGTGTCATCCCTGTCGCTCCATATTTGGATTTGTGAGATGGTGAACATGTTTAAGAAGCACAAACCAACAAAGAAAGAGAACATAGATATATATATTCCAATGAATTCTATGTATAAGATCAATGAGTTACACAATAAAAGTAAAGACACCTTTATAGGGAAAAAATGTATTGCTGCATTATATTAAATGGAAGTGGAGAATACAACCCATGGATTGATGTTGTAAGGTCCCTTCCAACTATTCCTTTCTTCACACACACTTCTTCTCCATGGATTCTGAGACTTTAGATTTGAAAGTCACTCACAATCTATCTTGACAAAGAAAATCTCAAATCCAACATAGCCCCAAAAACATCAAGCTACAAAAATTACTCAAACCCAATCAAGCTAACTTCCGCCAAGCTAACTTTCCCCATGAGAACTCCTAACCTTTTATATGATGAAAATTATAGGGTGAGGAGGTTAGGATTATCCCATGAGATAAGGTATGCGAATCAGATCCAAACTGATCGAAGGCCAACTCACCCTCGAAGATTCTATTCTAGAAGGATCGAGAAGATTCTCTTTTTCCTTCGTATGGAAAATCACCACACCCTTAATACTGAGTATAATGCGACAACGTCACAAGATAGTGTGGTGCATCCTGTGACGATCCTAGATATTCACACCCTTAACATTAAACAAAGTGGGACGATCCCTCTTTATAAGTTTTTTACAAAGGAAAAGATTATTTTCATCTTTCTGGGAAAATTCATCTTCATTCTTCTTCAAGGATTAAGGATACCTTATCCTGTTCAAATTTGGCTAGCAGTTCTACACCAAAATCATACCAAACAGGGAGTTTGAAGTGGTTAAGGAAAACCATGGCTAAGTCACCAAATGTGGCATATCTCCCCCTTTCTAGTTCTATGTACCACTTGGAAGCACCCCCGATGAGGGTGCGTTGGAAAATATGCAATTGAATCGAGTTGTCATTCAATGAATTATATGAACACCACAAATGAAATTCCGTCACATGGTCCTGTGTATATTCACCATGTTTTCCTTTGAATTTGGGTATGTTTGAAGGTAACTTGGTTGGGACCTTAAGCCATCCAGGCTCATGATGAATATGGTCATTCATCAACTTGGATAGGTTTGGAAAATGCAGCGTTTCCAGAAATGGTAGCCTAAGCTATGAGATCGATTGATGAGCAAATTGAAAAGAGGACCTTGGATTGTAACTAGCACCAGGTTTCCAGAAAGAGTTTGCAGAAGGACTAGGGCTTGGGATAAATACTTTTTGACCCTGGTTGAATGGAGGAAAACCTCCACCCATTTTGTTCTTGAAAGGAACATTGAGGTTTCCCCCATTGGACCCCCCTTGCAAAGGAAAAACTCCAGGCATGAGGTTAAATTGACCGGGAAAGGGGTTTCCCCTTGCGACATCCCTTGTGTGGGATTCCACTAGCCTTGGAGAGGGGTACCCCACAACAACATCCCTTGCAAGGAGAAATATCCTTGCATGGGAATAAACTGACATTGGAAGGGGTTACCACCTGTCGAAACTAGAGACAAGGTGAAAGGGTTACTCCCGAAACCACCATACAGTGTGAGCGGGCTCGAAGTGGAAGGCATACTAGTAGACTGAGATCCACTACACATAGAATTTCCACAGCCCCAGGCAGGGTTAGGGTTGGAAGATGGGAAATCCCCACTCCTAGGGAATGGGGATGATGGAGGAATATGACCTTCGCCCCAAGGAAACACTTGGTAAGGAGCCAAAACGCCTCCTGAACCAACACTCGATGCAAGGGACATTGACTGAGAATCAACCAACATTTTTAGCATGTCCATCGACGACATATCATACGACAAAATCATTTTTTTTTACAATAGAGATGCAGCTACACTCATATCTTGAGTGGGACCAATGACCAATGAAGGAATTCTGTTGGTCAAAGCGATGAAATTTGATTGATTGACAGTAGTTGTTTGACTAGAAAAACTGGGAGAAAATATCCCTCCAGTGACAATCTCTATGGTGGGAGTTGCAGGGACTCTCGATGCAGAAACTGGCATAGTGTTGTCCATAGTAGCCCAATGAAGAGGGATAATATCAACAAGATCCGATCTGTGAGGTGGGACTTGCACCACAGGGAAATAATAAGTCCCAAGTAATGGAGGATTGAGATGCACAATGAAGTATTCAGCTCCAAGATCTTCAACGATTACTTCCTCTGGTTCTTAAGCGTGAACTTCTAGATGTTCTGAGTCTATGATATCGGCCTGACAAGTTGACACAAAAGTGTTAGACATATGAAGTAGACAACTTAAAGGAGGCCAAGGAGAATTATTTCTAACTTCTTATTTAGGGATAAATCCTTGAATTCTCCTCGATCTACGGGGTGATTGGTTTACCACTTTGATGTGTCAACTCTCTATGGGACCATGATACATGACAACCTAATAAAGTATACGGTTGTCTAGTACACCACTATAAAAAATCCTATATGGAAAAAAGAGACACAAACATTCCTCATTAATACTTCGACTTGGGTGGATTAGGTCCCAAGACCGCAATAATGACAAGGTAGGGTAAAGGGCCTTCTGAAAGGAGGCACATGTTGAGTAAGTCTCATGGACCAATGAACGAAAGAATGAGAAGTGGTTATCCTGACCTCCACTAACTAGCCTTATCTGGTGCAAGTACCCATGCTTCATGGGGCACCCTCTAGTAGTACTGAAAAGTGTGATGTGAAATCCGCCCCATGTACCACAACAAACCCCCATAGTCACCTTCTAAGATCCCTAGGAATGGCCACTAAGGTCACCAACTCACTATCAATGTCTGGGAGGTACAGTTAAAAATCGGGATCGAACGTATGGGAAGGGTATCTAAGACCAAATGCTCGAAAACACCACCTCTCATGGAGGTATGGGTACTAACGAAACCCCCAATATACGATCTTTCCTATACGCTTAGTTAAAGTCCGGAGGGATCTCTCCTCATCTCTCCTTCACATGACCTTGTGTTTAGATCCTGTGTCAAAGGAGTCTCCCGACTATAATTATATGATGGTTGGATTTAGACTCTCCCTATCTGAGACTTCTATGTTTGTTTTGTGTCCTTGGAGAAATTTATTCTCCACCCTAAGCCAAGTCCCTAGCCTAAACTTGTTAGTGTACCCTATAAAAGTAAATATGTCTAATAAAGTTTTAGTTAATCATTCATTTTAGGGGTTTTTTTTACTCAACAAAAGCCATGGATGAAACTTGAATGGTGTTTAAGATAGACTCCAAAAGAAAAGAACTTAAGAAGAAACTGTAGGATGCGATTTATTCAAATGAAAAAGGTGTGCAACAATGCTTAAAATGAAACTCTTTTCTTTTCAATGATGAAAACAAAATACTTTTTGGATGCAAGATTTAAAAATCTTCGTAACGCAACCTAAAATATTCTTTTGATAGAAAAATGCAAAACTTTGCAAACAAATGTTCTTTTCTTTGAAACAGGATACCACTACCAAAGCAAACTTTGATTCATTACAACTTGAATTCTAGTTAACTTAATATTTTCTTTCAATAATCAAGGGAAAGGGTTCAAGAAAAGAAGAAACTTGGAAAACAAGTATATTTTTTGTCCTTTTGTCTAAAAGAAAAGAAATGAAAAACAAATCAAATTTTCTTTTTCTTTTGTAAATAAGGAGAAGCAGGTATAGAGAAAGAAATAAATCATCCAATAGTAAATGAAAACTCAGCAAGACTGGACATGAAACCTAGGAAAACAAGACTGACCTCTCAATCAATCTAAAAGGCTTATAAACAAGAACCGACTTCAACAAAACCAAGATCCTTTTTATTTTATTTTATGTTATTAACAAGTTTTTAAAAGACTTCATAAATCATAAATAAACAATAAAGACACCTAGGAGGCTCATCCATAACTGAAGAACCAACCAAAACTTCAATACTGTTAGAGAGATTTTTCAAAAAACCTAAAATTTACACAGGTCTACGACTGTGTATACTAATTCTCGTGGATATCCGTGGGTCAGACACAAGAAAAACATAGTTGTCCACGGGATATAAAAGGGAAAGTCGCAGATGGACTAGAAATTTTTGAAAAATTAAAATCCACTCCAGAAGGGGGGCTTCCATAAACTTTACCAAAATTTTCTAAGAGGTTAAAGCTTTACAAAATAAATTTAGAAAACACATAAAATCATAAAAATCAAGAGAAAATAAGAAACCATAAGAAAAGATCTGAACTAGGAGAATCCCTAGTATGGTCACCAATTCCAGTTAAGGGATTTGCCCCCTGCGACCTTGGGTCAAGTCACAGAAGAGAAAGACCAAATTAAGAATATTGGAATCTACCCTCACAAACAAGCCTGCAAACAAAAAATAACTACTTTTTACTAGGAGAGATAAGGGAAGGAAAAAATAGAATACTTGCACCTTAAACCCTTCATTTGATGTCGATCCTTGCTCCTATTTTTTGAAGCACTCCTGGTCTCTGTTAGAACCAGCCTGTAATAGGAAACCAAGATAGTGTCGCAACAAGGTAGTTATAGGTTCAAGTAGCATATATTATGTGTATAGATAAAAGAATATATGAAGAACGACAACATATAACATGGAAATGGACACAAGATAGGAGGGAAAGAGAACTCTTATATTTTTAACAGTATGTGAAAGTTGGTCACAACCTGGTTCAACTTCTAGCACTACTTCGAAGCCAACTTTCTGGGTTTCTCCACAAGTCCTTAAAGAATCAAATCAACAACTAGGATCTTTCTCAGATAACCCACTAAGGATAGGAACACACCTTATGGATATATAGGAGAGGAAGGAACATTGGAAAAGGAGTTTCCAGGTTAGGGGATGCTACTCATAGAATTAAGGGATTAAGGAAGCTTGTTAAATCTCCACAACATAACCTTGCACCATTAGACTTTTCCTCATCGTTTCCCTCAATGGTGCTTTTATACCATCCCAAAGAGATCGGGGAGGTTGAATTACGTCTAGTATATTGGGCTCAGGGACGTTGAAAAATGAGTTGTTTAGTAGATGGTAATTATTTTTTTATGATGCATTATTTAAATTTACGAAGTCAACACATAATATGATATCCTCATTCTTTTTTTATACGTGTGCTAGGTTAAATATCCATTGGGTGTGTTTTATTGGAAAAATGATTCTTCCTACCAATAATTTATTCAACTCCTCCTTTACCAATGGTTCCAAATTTGGATGCATCTTTCTTAATTTAGTTTGAAAGGGATTTGTTTGAGGTTTCATAAGAATGATGTGTTAAATAATATTGGTGTCGTGTGTCTTGAGATCATCATATGTCTAGGAAAAGACGTATTTGTAATCTTTGAAAATATTTATGAAAGGTTATTTCTCGGTTGGGGAACAATTATTTCCAATTTTGACATTTTTTGGCGTGCTAACTATTCAAAGATTAATCACTTCAAAATGCATGGATGAACTGTTTGTTTTGTAGTTTGTAAATTTCTTAAATTTATCTTGGAGATCATAAATTTTTTCAAGCCTTACTACAAACTTGGGAATTTTGTTGACTGAAGTGACCTTGCTTCCTTTCACTTTATTTGTTGAATCTCTTGTATAAGAATTTACATCTTGATCATGTTGACCTTTATCAATGAAAAAATATCTTAAATTATCTTCTAGATGTAAACAATTTATGATTTGTTGGTCATTATCAAAGACTCTCCAATTTTTTATGTTTCCAAGAACTGAGGTCCTGTAAAATAATTTCACAAAAAATGTATCACACATTATACCTTCTGATGGAATCAATTTAGATGGAACATTGGCTCGTAAATATGCATTATAATTTAATGAATGAGGAACAATATTAATATTAAATGCATCAAAATTTTTAATCATATCCCATAACTCTTGTTAGTAATGTTTAAGGTGAATATAAATACAATGAATAGTGTTTCTCACATGCCTTATCACAATTTCTAAATCACCAAATACCCTTATCAGTTTCACCTTCATGTCTACTTCTTTTTTCAGTCCTTGTATGAGAGCTTCATATTCAACAGTGTGATTGATGTATTAGAATTCAAGTCTACATGCAATTAGAATCCTTTTACCGCTAGGGTCATTCAATATGGAACCGAAACCGACACCGACACCTTCAAGAAACTTGGATCCATAGAAGAATAGAGTCCACATGTTAGGATCACCATTAGGTTTACCTTGGGACTTGGTGTTTGTTTTATTTTCTAATATTTTCTGTTTAGTTGAATTAATTTGTACATTAAGGTTACTTCTAGAAACTATATTAGTCTATACATTAGAATTAATGTCATTCCTATCTACTATATCACAATTGGGCTCAACAATATGACTGCAATGAAGGATTTCAGATTATGTGAATGATTATGCATGATGAGACATTTCAAAAATATAATTTCCAAAGAAAGATTCCAAACTGTGGTTTCCTAGAATTGAATGATTGAACAGTATGGGTTCATTGGGATCATTTAAATATATCACTATATGTTTCATATATCATTCCATGTCTACTTTGATTTTATTTGTTTTTCCATTGTAAGGGAGCCATAGATGTGACCACTCAGTGGAAAATTACATCCATTTAGCATAGTATACCAATATCTCCTCAAAAGAAATCATATGTTTTTCGAATGTCTACTAGAATTATATCTATTGTTCGATGGACCTTTGGGTTGGATTCCAATCTGATCATTACATTCGTTAACTCTCCCATAACCTTGACATTTGACTTGTCTAACTGTATGATTTGGATGTCATATTTCTTAGGTTTAGAATTAAGTTTTTCACAAACTTTAAGGGGCATGACATTTGAGGAAAATCCTAAATCAACCTTACAATTGTAGGCATGTATATTAAAGATTTCAAAGGTTAACATAAAAGGTGGAGTATTAGATTTTGACATTTTTCCAATGAGGGATGCATTGAAAACATATTGTTTCTTTGGAGCTATGTTTTTAGAATATTTACCAAATTTCCCTTTCCCTTTACTTCCTCCCAAATTATCTTCCTAGATAATACTTGGACTAGTGCCCTATAAAGTTTTAACGAAATTGTCTTGGATCTAAGGTAATTTCATAAGTTTAAAAATATAGATATTATATTTTGTCCTTTTCAGTTCTTCCAAGAAATCATAATTAAGTTTACATGGAGGGGTATAATGTGCAATTGTCTTACCACAAGGGTGTGTTTTTTGTGTAGTGGATGTTGTCTTAGTAGGATCAGAAGTTGAAGGAGAATTTGAAGGTGAATTTTTACTTCCACTCCTGGTGGTAACATCATTTTAGGACAATTGAATCTATTCAATGTATTCCTCTTATCCTTGTTCTAAACCATAGGAGATATCCCAAAAAGAATTCACATCTTGTTGTTCTTGTCCATCAATGTCTTGGGATTGGTCTTGTTGCTCAGATTCCCATTATTCTTCTTCACATTCCTTTGATTCAATAGGAGTATCATTTTCCCAAGATTTAAATTCCTTTATGAAGTCTTCAACCTTATGCATTTTGTAGGAGGAGTTGTTATAATGGTAGGGGGAGTGATTTTCTTGGGAGGAAACTTGAACAAGGTTTTGGGATTGGAGCTACCTCCTCCAATATTCTTCTTCAAGTCAATGATTTCATTGGAAATATTCTTGATAGTTATCTATAGGGACTCCATGTCTATAGAGTCTTTCTCTTTCCTATCTTCTGGGGGTTTAGTCAATGTAACCTTAGTCTTGGTACCTGATTTGTCTTTCGATGCCTCCACTCTAGGGTTTCCTTTCAGACTCAACATATCCTTTTCAACCTTAATAGATTTCTTAAAGGTATCTTCCAAAGTATCGTTTTTATCCCTTTTAACAAACATTTCCATTGAAACATGGAGGGATGAGGTATAAAATTCAATTGACACATCATCAACAAGCTTAGAGACCAATGGAATTTTATTTATGATTGTGAGAAACGTCTGATTAACTTTTATTTTTCTTTTATTTTTCTTTTATTTTTATCCTTGAAAGATCTAGAACTAACATTGTTGAGGTTTTATCTTCACCAAGTTTTTCAATAAAGGAAGTTTTAGAAGCATTCCAACCAATAATTGAAGCTTTTAAACAAAACCACCAAGTTGATGCCCTGTTTTCAAAAGTATATGGGAAAATGCTACAAACGACATCCTCATGTTTTACATTCATTAACCTAAAGACAAGCATAAATTTATTAATATGATCTTCGACTAAGTCTTTTTTGTCAAGGTCGAACTTGGGAAGGAATTTCTCAGGATTCTTTGGGAGTGGATTAATTTCCCCAGGCACTGCAATAGCATCTGGGACCATCCAGGGTTGATTATTTGGTTGGTTTTCATTAGCTTCAGCCATATGTTTAGGGTTCTCAAAGATTTCCCCTTCTGGTTCTCCTTCGGGTTCGTCTTTAGTTTCACCTCCAAGAAGTCTAGGTGGAGATTGAGGTGGGATGAGAGGTGTACCACCTTCAACTAACATCTAGTTCTCTAGGTCAAAGTATGAGGTCTCTGTAACTCCTCATAAGACGTCTGAAATCCTATGGTTAGGAGTTTTGATGTTTAGGTTTCCTTCATGGGTTAATGTAATTTTGATCGTCAGTTCTTATGAAGTTGATTTATATGGCCCTCGGGGACTAAAAAGTCAAGAGGACATTGTCTGGTTTGTCTACTCTGCAAACGAGTTAACACATGATCATGGGTATTCTTCCAGTTCTCTCTCAAGTTATGTTTCTTGAAAAACTCAAGAGACCAGTGACAAGGGATTAGATGATGAAATACCTCATTGAGTAGATATTTTTGTGGGTGTAGCTACAAAGTCTGACCGAGGATTGGAAATTTTCTTAGAGTCGGTAGGTTGGGATTCACTTTGTCGAGGCAATGTTATGAGATGATTTGAATGAGTGGAATCTTGTGATTTTTTAGTATCCATTCAATTCGATGGCCCTCCTTGTAGTGCCATTTCTATTGACAGGTCCAAATGGCCTATCAAGAAGGTAAGGGAGAATGACGTATGGCATGTCCCAACTAGACCTACTTTCATTTGGGATAGAATTTCCAGCTAGTATGTGTGCCTGGTTGCCACTCTAACATATTTTTAGTTATGAATCTAAGACCATGATGTTCTCAGATGAATTAAAATCTAAACT
Source organism: Picea sitchensis (assembly GCA_010110895.2). NCBI lineage: Eukaryota > Viridiplantae > Streptophyta > Pinopsida > Pinales > Pinaceae > Picea > Picea sitchensis. The sequence continues at coordinate 11,733 of SNQJ01S0034065.1, read as the reverse complement.
AAGCTATTAACTACAACTACCTAGAATTATACTAATCTAAAATTATGCTAATATATCCTATCATGTTCAGGACCAAACTATCAGAAAGATCACAGTAAATAATGATATCGCCAGGAACATAAATAGCTCATATATGCTAGTGATAAATGAAAACAATAATGATATAAACACATTACAATTAGTTGTAGATTATATCTATAACATTGTTTCTGTGATCGAAAGGAAATCAATAACAACATAAGCATTAATAATAGAGTCAAGAAATAGTTCATATAACATAGTTCCATAATTATTTACATCATGTAACTGTCATCATGTCAGATGACAGTTACCACATATCATTTCGTATGCTTCATTCATACTTTATAATTCAAGTATGATCAAGAAAAATGAAGGGTATATTATAGGATACAATTATTATGAAGTATTTTGAAGTTCCATATTATCTCTATAGTTCTTCCACAACTTATAATCTTTCAAGATTACATCTAACCTATTGAATTGCATCTTCTCCAAGTCTAATTCATCATCATAGATTTTAGCTACCACTTCCAACTTGATATATTGCTCAGACTTATTTATGTAGTCCTTGGCCATTGCAACCAGTCTTGTTGGTTTCACTAAATGTTCATTTAAGACTTCCTTGCTTATATCTGTGATCCGATCAATAGCTTTCTAGCGGGTGTCCCTTTTAGTTTCCACCTATGCTATCCTTAATCCACTGGGATCTGCTTAATATAGATTCATCTTGACTTCAATTTCAAATTCATATAATAAATCGTATGAGGAATTCCATAGTATCTTACAAGATTTGGCTGCTACCTTTTGTGTGCTTTCAATGTCTTCTAGAATGAGCTTCGAGGAATCAAAGAGGACTTGATCCTTTAATTTTTTTCTTGCATTGTATATTGACAAAGTACTCGATGGGTCACGATACAAACTCTACATTTCAATGATTTTTTCAAATGCATCTTGAGATTTCTGGTAACTGTTCTTCATCTCTTCTATCTGATTTTTCATCTTGACCTAGCCATCTCTATTCCTATGAATGTTTTTTAATATGCAAAAAACTTTTCCTTTGTATCAACCTTAGCTCTTCATTAGATGTTTTGGCCTCACCCTTTACATCTTCTATGATGAGGGCTTCCTTTTGGTTTTTTTTCATGACCTCTTCAATCTTCTATTTTTCTTGTTCCAATCCTAGGATATTGTGCTCTGGTTGTTTTGTGAACTTGTTGATTTACAAGCATTTTTTCTACCAGTTGGCTACTTCTTGTGCATGATTTTCCTTCAACTACTCTATTTCCTGTGAATACACAAACTTAAGAGTTTATAACTCTTTCTTGTGTAGATTTTCAACTGTATTAGTATTTTCCTCACTTTTCACATTTAATTTGTCCCTTTGGATATGCAACAACTTTTCCATTTCTTCTCGGTGTAGCTTCACTACAGTACTCGCTTCCCTCTTGAACTCAATAGTCATATCATCTCTTTGGGTTCTTATAACCTCTTCAATTTTAGCCACTTTTTCTTGGGAAGTGTCCAACGCAACACTCAATTCACACAATGCAATTTCATTAGCTAATTGCGAAGGCATTACAGTATGAAGCATTTTCCATGGAATCTTTCTTAGGATATGGACCCACTTTCCACACAATTGACCTTTCTAAAGATCCTTGGTTGAGAGATGTTTCTTCTCTATTTCTCTTATTCGACCTTTTCTCAATCCCTCTTGTTTTGTTGTTGTAATAATACTCCCAAAAAACTAATAAGAATATGAAAAATTTCCTTAGATTTCCTTTAGAGGAGTGCACTCCTAAATGGGTATGTTTACTATGATGACTCTTGGGATTGTTGCACCATTTCTAGCTTCATCCATTTTTCTTTTTCCTTTATTTTCTCTACTTCATCAACCTTATTTGTATTTCTTCTTCTTGTTTTGCCTTTTTATTTTACTTTGCATCATACTATACTTTTGCTTCTATCTCAACCTACTTCTTAGTTTCTTCAACAATCCTTTTACGGGATTCGTCCATTTTCTTCTTCTCTTCTTGCTTAGGTTTTTTTCTTGTCTTCCACCTTCTTCTTCTTGGCTTCATCTTGTTCCTTTATCTTCTCCATATCTAGGTCTATTTTCTTTTGTTGGAATTATTCCTTAGTTTCTATGGATTTGTTCAATCTTTCTTATTCTTTTCTTGCTTCTTCCATTTCCTTTTCTTCTTTCTTTGGCAAGAAGCAACATGAACTATTCTTTGGATATTTTTCTCTTCTCTTCCTCTTCTCTCTATAGTTTTTCCATGGTTGTCTCATCCTATATCCTTTTCAATATCTCTTCAAAGAAAAAGTGTCCTTTCAATATTTTCTCTACATAATTTACTTCATCATGTATCATAGGGTGTGTCAGTCTGACTTCTTTGATATGGTCACTCACCAAACTTCTTAGGTCATGTCCCATGGGTTCTCTTGTGCATAGGCATATTGTTTTTAGAGCTTTAGATTATTTTATAGAATGAGGACCATTGGAAAAGGTATATCTTCCTATATTTGAAGGGAATTTAGACCACAACTTTTTTTTTCGTGTTGACAGGGAAGATATTATTCCTTCTTCTATTGTATGATAACAAATTTCTCTAGTTAGCATCCTGTCGGGAACATATTTTGGAAGGATATGCAAGGCTTATGAAAACCCATAAATTATGACATAAGTGTAATATTTACCCAGATAACAGTCCCTAATGTCTCTCAAGGTTGCTATGGCTCCTTGTGATGTTCTATGGGGTGGATGCCCAAAAATCATGCTGAAAAGGGGATATAAGAAATCATCACAAAGATCATATATGTAACTCTTGTAGTTAATGTCCCATAGTTCAGAGAAATATATATGGACACATGGAAATTTGGGGTTACATTCCCATCCTAAAGCAGGGAAGTGAATGGAAGAACATATAACATCAATTAGGTAAGTAGACATGAAAAAAATGGATTTTTTCATACCTAGAGATTCTTGAGCCTTTTGTAATATGTTGAATGAGAGGATATATTCCCGATTTAATACCTTCCCTTTTTTTACCATGGTATAAGACATTGGTAACCATTCCCTTAGAAAATGAGTGCTTGTCTCATCACCATATAACATGCATATCATGGTACTCAATAATATGTAGGGTCCTTTAAAATATTGTGTTGGGATTAGTCGTTCACCTTTCTTGACACGTCTTACTTCATCATTCCACCAATATTCCATTAACGCGTCAAAGTCTTCATTATCTTCCCCAAACTTCTATAGGGATATTGGATATTACTAAAGGTTATATCGGGCAAGTATGTCTTCTGATTTGAGGGACGCTATTGGAATATTTGATTCATTCATTATTGTAGCCATGTCTTTGTCCATATGAGTGAAACACCATATCAAGGCATCATTCTATGGGAAGAGTATTGGGTGAGTGGCTATGAAATATACTCATATTTTCTTGATGTTGTGGAAATCTTCGAGGTCTTCATATTCAAGAGGGAAATATTCATTTTTGAGGATCCTATATATTTCATTCCATCGTGGAAAATGATCCCTCCCATTGAAGTAGTTTGTGTCTATCATTAGAGTATCATTTGGTTTCTTGACATGCGTTGATATGTTCGTTTGAGGAGTTTTTTCCTTTCTAGTTTGTGGCCATGACATACTATTTCTCTGAGCTTCTGTAATACTCAAGACCGTAATATGTATATTGGGTTACTAATATCAACATAAATGATTTAAATTAGATGTTATACGTACCTAATACCTCGGAATTCCACAAATGTTTTTGAACTAGCTTGATACTACAGTATGCAAATCTCTCTCGGAATTATAAAAGGTGAATAATGCATCAATTAGGGTTCAAATTAGGTTTTATGCACTTAAAATTTTCTTCAATCCTTCTGCAATTAATTCTAAATGGGTTACAACCTGTATCGAAGAGGAGAAGTACAATGCCATTAATACTCTTAAAAGGATATTTTCTCCAAGTTCATGTTATTGGATACATGACCTTGTAATAGTGTTGTCAGGAGATATGATTTGGAGAAAGGTTCTCCGATAGTGCGATTTGGAAGGAGCTATCAGGAAGGATCTATCAGAAGGTTCTATGCTCACATGCATTTCGACTAAGAGATTCTCCAAGGAATGTTTTATTTTTGTATTGGGAAACATGCCACTAATGAAATGCTATATGTTTGTGTATGTGGGTAGCATTCATTTGGCGTGCACAAAACTTTTATGAAGATCAAACTTTAAAAAAATTATTAATTAACCATCTTAAAGTGATCTTGTAGGGATGGGTTATCGAAGCAGTTCACGTCGAGAAGTAAATACCAATAAGAAATCTTCCAATAGTTCCATCAGAGAGAATCCATCATGAAGGTGATTCTTTAGAAGTAACTAGGGTGCATTGTTGCTTCTTATTCCAACGGGGTTCCCCAAAGGAATATTCTATGTCTCCAAGATTTCACTTCCATGAAAGAGCATTATACACGGGGAAAACTAAACACTTTTATAATGCTAAGGTGTCCAATGAGCTATGGCTCACCAAATAATGTGAACGATTATTTGAGGGGACTACTCACTATTGGGTATGTGCTATATTATTTTCACGAGTAGTAGTGTCTACATTGCGTCGAGCGTGTAGGGGGGAGAAATCCCCCCATGCGGGGGTTTGGGAGTAGCACCGTCGAGAATATTTTTTTTTGTTTCAGGAAACATGTCACATTTTTTGGCGGTTTTTTGGCACATGGTTTTTTCCAATGGTTTTCTATTTCCGGTTAAGGAATTAGGGTTGTTGACTAATCCAGGTCATTGGGTTAGGGTTTTGGATGTCGCTGGATCCTATATGTATATTGCATTGTAAACAATGTAACTCCATGAATGAATATAGAATATGCTGGTTTTCCCGGTTTGRGTTTCTAGGGGAAAAATCTCTGTGTAATGTTTGTATTYTCCATTGTATCTTTTCTGTTCTTTTACTGAAAATTTGTTTGCAGTAAATATTGTACAAGGTTAAAATCTACATTTGGTATCAGAGCTTTGTTGGCTTCAGGGGGACACCTTTGTGGTCAAGGGTTTGGCTCGGGACTGTGATAAGCCTTGTTACAGTGGGAGATCTGTGGTATTGATTTTTCAGGTGAAAAGAAATGGAAAGCAATTCGAAGATGGAGATCGAGAAGTTTAATGGGAAAATTTTTGAGCTGTGGAAGCTCAAGATGGAATATCTGTTGGTGGACAGAGATCAGTGGATCATGGTAGATCCATGTACTGCACCTACAAGAACTTCAACAAATGACTAGAAAAAGTTGGATCGGAAGGTGAAGAACACAATGCGACCGTGTCTCTCAGATTTAGTATGATTGAATGTGTCAGAGGATGCTACAACCAAGGATTTATGGGATAAGTTGGGGAAGTTGTATCAGTCTAAGTCCTTGGTAAATAAACTATTCTTGAGAAAGAAGTTGTATAATCTGAGGATGAAGATAAGTGTATCAGTTTCTTGTATTCTTTACCAGACTCATGGGATAGTCTGGTTGTGGCCATAGGTAGTAATACAACTACCTTGAAGTTTGATGAAGTGGTCTCATCCTTGTTGTCAGAGGAGATGAGATGAAATAATATGGAAGGACAAAGCACAAACACATTATTTGCAAGAGGATGATCCTAGGAAATAAATAGATCTAATTTCTCAAGTGGGATATCTAAGTCTAAGGGTAGATATAAATCTCCCGTAAATTTTGTAAAGGTATGTTGGAGATGTGGAAAAGAAGGGCACTACAAGAAGCAGTGTAGACCTAAAGTTGAGAAAAAGAAGGGATCTGAAGAATCTTCTTCTACAAAAGAAAATACCTCCAAGGAAGAATGAGGGGATGTGTACTTGGCTTCTTCAAGAACACATGCAGATCATGAGGCATGGTTGGTTGACTCAGGTCCATCCTTTCATATGAATCCCCACAGGGAGTGGTTCTGTGAATATGAAAGGTATGATGGAGGTAATGTTTTCTTAGGTGATGATTCGACAACCAGAATCATAGGATGAGGAAAAGTTAAGTTGAGGCTCATAGATGGAAGGATTAGAACAATGCATGGTGTTCTTCACATCCCAGGTTTGGCCAAAAATTTGATTTCTATAAGAAAAATGGACGATCTAGGGGTAAAAACAATATTTGAAAAGGAAACCTATTGGATGGTTCAAGGAGCAATGGTGTTGTTGAAAGGAGTTCAGTTTGGAACTCTGTATAAGCTACAAGGAATCACTATTAATGATGGGTGTAATAGTTCCGTTGTTCCTGATATTGGAGTTTAAGAATAAAGAAATCCTACAGTATCTGGAGAAAAGGTTATGCTATGACATCAAAGACTAGGGCATATTGGAGAGAAGGGTATTCGACTACTACACGATAAAGGTATGGTTAAAGGTATGTCTAACTGCTCTCTGGATTTTGATTTTTGTGAACACTATGTATATGGGAAGCCAAATTGAATAAAATTCCCTTCTAGTGCAACGAGGGCAAAAGGAATTTTACAGCTAGTTCACAATGTTGTTTTTGGACCTATATCGGTCCCATCATTGGGAAAATCTGTGTACTATGTCTCATTTATAGATGACTTCTGGAGGAATACTTGGATATATTTCCTCAGGAAGAAATCTAAAGTCTTTTACAGGTTTAAAGAGTTTAAGGCTCTTGTTGAGAACCAAACAGAGAAAAGAATTAAGGTGTCAAGGACAGATAATGGCGTGGAGTTCTGCGAGAATGAATTTGAAGAATTCTATAAGAAGTGCGATATAGAAAGGTAGAAGAATACTCCATATACACATTAGCAGAATGGAGTTGTAGAAAGGATGAACATAACGCTGATGGAAAAATCAAGATGCATTCTCAGTGGTGTCGGGTTAGGGAAATAATTCTAGGCAGAGGTAGTGTGTATTGCATGTTACCTGCTCAACAGATCACCCTCATCAGTGTTGGATGAMAAGACTCCACAAGAGCTATGGACTGGTAAGAAACATTCTCTCACACATCTCAAGGTATTTGGTTGTGATGCATATGTTCATATTCCAAAGGAAAACAAGAGTTAGCTAGATAAGAAGGATGAAAAGTGTATCTTTATTGGATATAAAGATGGTCTCAAAGGTTATAAGCTTTGGAACCCAGAAACTAAGAAGGTAGTGTATAGACGAGATGTGGTATTTAGAGAAATGAAGGATGTTGTTAAACAAGAAGTCCTACCAAGTAAGGAAGAACGAGAGAAAATATAGTTTGATTTAAAGGATGATGAGTCAGACTCTACAGAAGAAAAGGAATAAGAAGAAGAAGATCCTCATACTCCATTATTGAGGAGATCGGTTCAAGAAAGAAGGCTACAGGAAAGGTATACCCTATCTGATTTTCATTCAATTTTTTCTTTGTCTATTACTAATGATGATCCTAGAATTGTCAGGGAGGCAGTGGATTCAAAGGATGGGAATCTCTAGAAAAGGGCCATGGACGAATAAATGACATATTTGGATAAGAATGAGGCTTGGGATCTAGTGGAGTTGCTGATTGGAAGAAATTCCATTGGCAACGAATGGGTATTTAAAAAGAAGTTGAATGCAGAAGGAAATGTGGAGAAATATAAAGCTCAGTTAGTAGCAAAGGGTTATTCCCAGGTTGAGGGAATTGATTTTCATGAGATTTTTCCCCTGCTGCCAAATTAACCTCTATAAGATTTATGTTATCTATTGTTGTTGCATTTGATTTTGAAGTAGAACAGATGGATGTGAAGACAACATTCCTACACGAGGATATAGAAGAAGAAACATATATGAAGCAAGCATAAGGTTATGTTGTGAAGGGAAAGAAGGAGCCGGTATGCAAGCTAAAAAAGTCCTTGTATGGTTTAAAACAATCACAAAGGATGTGTTATAAAAAATTTGATACTTGTATGCTAGGAATTGGCTTCACAAGAAGAAAATAGGATCATTTTGTGTATTTTAAATTAGCTAGTGATCATTTGATTTATTTGGTCTTGTCTATGGATGACATGTTACTGATAGGAAACAACAAGGAGATTATCCAGGATGTGAAAACTCAGTTGTCCTCTAAATTTGAAATGAAGTATCTTGGTGCTTCAAATTTCATTTTGGGCATGGAAATTAAAAGAGATCGAAAAAAGATGAAACTCTGGTTAAATCAAAGAAAATATGCCGAGACAATATTGCAGAGGTTTAATATGCATGAATGTAAACCAGTCAAGGTTCCTATTCCTGTTGGTGTAAATTTATCTACAGATCAGTGTCCCAAGACACAGGAAGAGGAGGAAGACATGTCTCATCTTCCATATGTGAGTGCATTTTTCAGTTTTATGTATGCCATGGTTTGTACTAGACCGGACATTGCACATGCAGTGGGATTTTTAAGTAGGTATATGTCAAAACTAGGGAAGGAGCTTTGGACAACAATAAAAAGGGTTTTTAGGTATTTGCGTGGCACTGCTAGCTATGAATTGTGCTACCAAGGAATACCAGGATTGAACAGAGTGGTGGATATACATGGCTTTGTGGATGCAGACTAGGCTGGAGATCTGGATCGTAGGAGATCTACAAGTGGGTATGTGCTTAACCTATTTGGAGGAACAATAAGTTGGATGAGCAAAAGACAGGTTGTAGTGGCACTTTCAACCACATAATATGAATACATGGCAGCCATTCATGCAAGTAAGGAAGCAGTATGGTTACAAAGATTTTGTTCAGGTATTGGGTTGGTACAACAAGCTATAAGGATAGATTGTGATAGTCAAAGTGCAATTTTTTTTACGAAGAACCTGGGTTATCATTCAAAGAAAAAACACATTGATATTCAATATAACTTTGTTAGAGACATGGTTGAAGAAAAGAAAGTAATGCTGATGAAGGTGGACACTTTGAAGAATGTTGCAGATTCATTAACAAAATCTGTGAGCACTGAGAAGTTCTGTTGGTATAGAGGATCCATGGGCATTGCTGCCCTGGATTGTTGACTATGTAACCATGTAACCCCCTGTATGCAAAGAAAAAAAAAAGTGGGATAATGTTGGGTTTGTGTTATATTCTTTGCATGAGTAGTAGTGTCTGCATTGTGCTGAGCGTGCAGGGGGGCTCGGGGGTAGCTCCCCAGGGAATTTTTTTTGCCTCGGGAAAGATGTCGCCTTTTTGGGCTGTTTTTGGAACATGGTTTTTGTCGATGGTTTTCTATTTTTGGTTAAGGAATTAGGGTTGTTGACTAATCCCGATCATTGGGTTAGGGGTTTGGATGTTGTTGGCTCCTTTATGTATATTGTATTGTAAATAATGTAACACTATGAATGAATATAGAATATGATGGTTTTCTCGGTTTGGGTTTCCACGGGAAAAATCTCCATGTAATGTTTGTATTTTCCATTGTATATTTTCTGTTCTTTTACTGAAAATCTTTTGCAGTAAATATTGTACAATGTTAAAATCTACACTCACACACTTTTGGATCCTACCTGCTCGCATTAGTTCCTTTGGGAAGATCATCTCCTGACATGAGGTCACAGGGTAAATGCCTTACGACATAACAGAGCTTTTCTGTATCGAAAATATTTTATTGGGGGGATTCATTTAAGAAACAATATTGTGAAAAGCGTATGGTCCTCCATTCCGATGAACGAAGAGTCGACAATGAAGAGTTCAAAGACTGTCAGTATTTGGACTTCAAAATGTTTCTACAACTTCTACATGTTTGGATTTGATGAGAAGACTATGATAGAGTGTATCCAACAACATGTCGGCTTTCGTATTTCCAAAATGGATTGACAGTTGCATGTATGTTCCTCTCGAGTGGGGACGTTCCAATGAGTAATGGTTTGATATCCCTTAAGGCATGGTCGCTTGAGTGCATATCGAATTTGTAGGTATGAAATGGCACCAAGAACTCAAAAGACATTTGATCAATATAGATATCCTTAGTTAATCATGATACTGCATATATAGAATACTAGTTTCTATACAAGTACCAAATCAATTTGGTAGTGACAAAATTTCTTGTTGAAATGTTTTGATAGGGGGATCCATTGTAATTCTCTAGAACAAAGAATTTCATTGGGTATTTGTGGGGGCACAACACTTAGGAATTACATGAGGGGCCTTGAGAGATCCAAATACTTTAATGTATGTGCTACCTTCCATCACATACCAGTCTCCTAATGCACCTATCACTTGCATTTTTATTTCATACACGAAGTTGGTTTGTAGAAAATGACGATTGTTGGGAAGTCTCTTAAGCCCTTGTAATAGTCATCATACTTTAATACATAAATAAATATAGAAATACAAAAGGATAAATATGTAAGTAAGTGCAAGAATGTAACATAAAAGATCTTAAAGAATGATTAGTTGGAATGGGTGCTCCAACCATCTCTCATATGTATTTATACTCACTGATAAGGAATAAAGGGTGGATTTGTTTACCTTCCCAATTAATCTCTTCATTTATGAGTATGTGTGTTATGCTTATAATGTATCATTTATGAGTATGTGTGTTATGCTTATAATGTATCCTCTCTGTGTATGTGTGTTATGCTTATAATGTAGCCTCTCTGTGAATGTCGTTGTAATCTATCAGATTACAACATTAGCATTGTTGCCTCCTTCATCGGGCAACACTTGTGGAAAATATGGAGAGATAAGAAGAGGATTGCTCGTAGATTGTTGGATGGAAGAATTTTCTCGAAAATCTCTTGGATTCTCATCGATGAATGTGTAAGCTGCTTGTGGATTGACTTCATCGACCTAGGCGCAGACGAAGATGCCCATGAAATGTGTTATGGTGGGAAAGATTTTGTTTCAACATATGCTAGCTCATGGATGATGTTCGCTTTTATTTGAATGTTGTGCTATTGTAAGAAAAGTTCGGTATCACTTATCTAACTTTGAAGCACATGGCGAATGGGCACCAACACTCCAATAAGCACGTACAAAATCTTCTTGATAAAAACTGATTTAGAGACTGAAATATTCAATGTAAAAGCTGGCGTGAGACTTAGGCCGGGTCCAGAAGGCGATTCACGAGTCTGTAGATGAGATCTTTCTCATATTTCAAATGATATATGTCGACCTAGGTCGACCCTATCCACCCACACCAGCTACTAACTGCCAAATTTTGAAAAACACCAATCCTTGAGCATGTCGAGTATGTCTTCCGCGTGAGACCTACAATACCTACGGAAGGCACCATATGTACACTTCAGGACAGTGAACAAAATGGCTATGTTTTTTGGGGGAGATTCTGATTGCTTAATAATCAACAGAGAATTCAACCATGAAAATCGACTGCACTCAATATATTCGACTGCAAATTTTCAATTCAAAAATATGGTGCGACCAAGTCGACTTGGGAAACTAGTCGACCTGATCGACGAGTATCCCGACGAATGGACGCTTAAACGAATAATTAGACCACTGAAAGTTGGGATGAGATCGACCCAAGTGTAGGAACTGACAATACACAGATGCATAGAACATTTCGTTGCAGATTATTGTCATCTCATATACAGTCCCAAAGGAAGCTTAAAGATCACAGTGAATCCTGATAGCATAAATCCTTTCTTTGAGAAATTTAAAATAGACTGTGATAATCTACCGATGTTGTCTCTATCATGTTTCATAAGGGAAGGAATCAATATCATCATTGTGGTGACACAATGTGACGATGATGGTAATGGCGTTA
>SNQJ01S0034064.1:212915-239279 GCA_010110895.2 Picea sitchensis | reverse complement strand
ATCTCATTTTCAAAATATTGATCACACTACCAACCTTCCTAACCTCTTAACTCAACAAAAGTATGGCGATCTTGGAAAGCTTCTCTTAATGCTTTTTTAGCACAGAAACAAAATTCTAAAGAATCACAAGTAATCACTTATCGTCTTAAGGTCTGATAGACCAATTAGGTCTTAGTGGACGTTAATCATCATCATCATCATCATATATATATATATATATATAGATGCAACATTTTTTATATGCAAGGATATTCTCAAATAGAAGAAGTTGTAATATATGCACAATATTGAACAGGAACATGACGTCAACACCTGAGTTGCCATGTTGAAATATAGTCATTAATTGACTCTATTTACAAGGCCCCAAAGAATCAAAGCAGGATGGGTCCACCCATTTCTTTCTTAAGTATAGGGTGGGCGCCACAAAACTGTGTCCTATCACAAATTATTCTTCCATGTAAAATGAAAGGAGCGAATAGAGTAGCTTCTATTTATCGAAGTGTTGGGCATGGGAAAAAAAAGCTTGTTGTGCATGTTTAACTACGAATCAAAGAGCGTCTTAAGTTCTTGTATAAAGAGGTTGAATTCATATATCAATATTTGTATAGGCAGGTGAGTCAATTTAAAAAATATATATACAAAATAAAAATGAAAATAAAAATATATATTAAACATTGGAAAACACCATACAAAAACCTCAAATATTTTATATTCATATAAACTGGGTTACAAAATATAGCTGAGATTATTTCCCAAAATAGCTCTCTTGAAATAGTTCAGCACATATTCTCTAAAATTTAAATGTGTTTTCCATGATGACTGCAATTGGGGCTCCCGCGGACCAAGAAAGCAAATATATACAAGAATATGTAGATAGTCTTTTATAGATTTCAACTTGATCATCAAATGCTTGTTTGGTTAAAAACAACGAGTTGAATATCAATTTCGAGTCTTGGACTTCATGGGTGCTGCCAGCTAGATCTATCCCAACATCTTGAATAGTTTGTCTCTTCTAGATATGGCATGACTGCATTATCTTTTTATTCAACATTCCATACTTTGCTAAGTGTTAATTTCCCTCTATCATTAAAAACTTGGGGTTTAAGGTGCCTTACTTGTAATGTTCCTAGTCATCCACATCTGAGACAAATTAGAGATGTGATTCGGGCCCAGTTCAAATACGAGGGAGTGGTTTTATGTGACGTCATCTTTGGGGGAAAAAAATTGTTAGCCAACAGAAGCTGAGACTAAACATTCAAGTATCTTGTGACTGGTATTCTCCCTGTATTCGATCGTTTGTTTGATTGAAAGGCCTGCCTGAAGATTTGTATGTTGAATTTCTTTGCTTTATTGTTGTAAATTGGAAGGGACGTTCAATTCAACTGCAAAATCATCCTTTGTTGAAGTATATAGATTCTTCTAGCAACAGATATTTGGAAAGTGTATCAAATGTTGCAGATCACACCAGAATAGATCTTTCTTCATAGGAGTGGCAGATATCGCGGCTCACAAAATGGTCTGGAATATTTAGAAGTGACGCCAAATATTACTACATGCCTGAATATACTCAGAAGGAAATTATAAATTTGGATCCTCGGGAAGGTAATAAACTGTATGAGTGGTTGAATCAACATTCTAAAATTACAGAACCTTTTATCTCAAAGTTGTAACAGACTTGAAAGACAGCCAACTTCTATCTCAAAGTTTGTTGAGCGACCTATGGATGTAGTAAAAAAATCGACACACAATAAAATTTCGATCACTATTGGTACTAATGTCAAGTGTATCAAGTCGTGACCCCAGGCTCCAGGTAGCTTCAGCTTCAGGCATCCACACTAGCAGTGACTCCAGGCTCCAGATAGCTTCAGCTTCAGACATTGACACTAGCGGTGGCAATGGGAACAGTGCCATCGACTGTAGGGTGGTAATCCATTGACCAAGTAGGCCTTTCATTGTCAAATCACTTAGACTGCAAGGTTGTCAGACCTGAAAAGAGCATCGAATTTAGTGTTGCTTTGTCAGGACAATTACAATGTTGTTGTGAGTCTAGAAATATTTGGATATTGGGTGTCTTGTGTAATGATGACCTCGACATTACGTGCATGTCTGAAATTTATTATCTAGACATTACAGTGTTAATGTGATTGCCATATTCGACGATGGTTCGATTTCATTTCCACAAGCAATATTAATTGTGTAATTAATTAACATCCTTGAAGGATGTGAATCCCAAACAACGCCTGAAATTTTTTGACCAGTCATGTGTTAAAAAAATACATTATTTTATATTTTAAAAAATAAGAAATTGTATTTTCTATGTCTAACATTAGGTTGCACAAATAAAAAAATTTAAGTTAACCAAAATTAATATATAGTCAACTCAGATCCCCAGAAGTGATCAAACTCCCTAGAGCTAGTTTATTTCCATCATGTTGGTTGGGATAGAAGGATCCACCACCAGGAGAAAGAAACAAGGTAGCAATAAAAGCACATGTGCAAACGTAAGCTGGGGATGGAAGCACTCTACGATCAGGAAGACACTCTTTGCTTATCGACCTTTGAACTTGATGAACAACTCGAGAGACACTTGTGGTGAGGCCATGGCAATTTATTTGAACAAGACAAGTCAATACTTCAAGCATCGAGCAACTTCCATTTTTTTCAAATATCGGATCTACTACAACAGAAGAAATGCATTATCCTTATTCAAAGCATGGGAAACAACAGGAAGATTGATATTCGGTGGAAATATCTATGTAATATCTACTACATCAAGGTCTCTTATAAAGAATGAAACAAGATCATTACATGAAGGTGGTAGTAAAAGGTGATCTTCAGAAACCAAATAATTACCTGAGTACGTCAAACTTCCTGCAGAAGGTGGTAGTATAAAGCAATCTTCAGAAAGTGTTGCAAAGTCCATAGTCCATAATTCCTTCCCATCAAATTTTTCCAGTTAATTTTCGATGCAGGCATCATAAAATTTTGAGATCCTCGTTCCTTGATTATATACCCACCTTCAACTACCAGGATAATATTCTTGCAAAGAGTGGAAAGCTCTCGACCCAGATGCAATTATATGCATAGGAATAGTGAAAAAAATGTGCAGTAGTGATAGAAAGTTGATTGTATGTGGAGTTTGTTACTACATACAAAGGTCAGTGAACAAACTTTGACAAAGAAGCCGACTTTCTGTCAAGTTTGTTACCACACCCAGAAGTCGCTCAACAAACTTTGACATAGAAACTTCTATAATTTTAGGATGTTGATTCAACCACTCATACAGTTTCTCACATTCGTGAGGATCCAAATTTATAATTTCCTTCTGAGTATATTCATGCATGGAGTAATATTTGGCGTCACTTCTAAATATTCCAAACCATTTTGTAAGCCACGATATGTGCGACTCCTCTGACGAAAGATAAATTCTGGTGTGGTCTGCAGGATTTGATACACTTGCCAAATCTGTGTTGTTGGAAGAAGCTATATACTTCAAAAAAGGATCATTTTGTAGGTGAATTGAAAGTCCCTTCCAATTTCTAGTAACAAAACAAAGAAGTTCAACATACAAATTTTCAAGAAGGCCTTTCAATCAACCAAAGGATAGACTACAGGGAGAATACCAATCATAAGATACTTGAATTTTTTTTGTCTGAGTTTTTGTTGGCTAACAAATTTTTTTTCACTCAAAGTTGACATCACATAAAACCATTCCCTCATATTTCAATTGGGCCTGAATGGCATCTCTAAGTTGTCTCACATGTGGATGACTAGGAACATTACAAGGAAGGCACCTTAAAGCCCAAGTTTTCGATGATAGAGGGAAATGGGAATAAGTATTTAAAATGAATGTTGGAGGATGATAATATAATCTTCCGTAAATCTTGGTTTAATGCGTTTTAATGGAAGATGTCCTCGACCTTTTTTCCTATTAATGCCATTTTTTTCGAATATGTGTGGTGAGTTGTCACTAATAAAGGCATGATTAATGTGCAATGGGAAGGGCACGGAAAATGCTTTGAAAGTTTTGTGAACCTGGAAGCCCAGGAACCCGCGAATCTGTTACAATAAGAGGTGATGAATCAACTAAGTATGGAAAGGCGGGGTAGAATGCCTTAAAAAAACTAAAATAAGCAACATTTTTTCCAAGTTCAAGATCCACAAAAAAAAAATTTATATCCCATAATATTGACCTCTACCAATTCGATACCAGGTGACTGGAGTGCATCTAGGGTGCCTGTGAGAAAAGCCAATGCTTTGATGAAGAATTGTTTGTATTGCAACATGTGACAGTAATTATGTCCTGATAGTATTTAAAATGAACACTGGGGGATGATAATGTAATCTCCCGTAGATCTTGCTTCAATGCATTTTAATCAAAGATGTCCTTGAGCTTTTCGATTATTAATGCGAATCTTTTTGAACCTGTGTGGTGAATTTTCACCAATTAAAAGAGTAAGTAATTTGCATTGAGAAGTGTGTGAAGGTAGCGGGGATGTACGGGAGCGATAAATTCTTTCAAACTTTTATGAACCCGGGAGTCCGTGAACCCGCGAATCTGGGACAACAAGAGGTGAAGAATCGTCTAAGTATGGAAAGGCAGGGTCGTCAGACGAATGAGGACAAACTCATCGTAGGTAGAGTGAATCTTGCGACTTCGAGGAGTCTGGGGTCGAATTGTAGATCACATAATGTTTGGGTGCAAGATGTATATCACAAAACAGGGGGTATGAGAGTTCGATAGCGCCAATCCGGGAACTTGTGGCCATAAGAATTAACTATGGGAAAAACATTCTCAGCTATGGAATATAGATGGACCTCAACAAACTTAGGTTCAAGTACAAAGATAATTTGTCTATAGTTATTCAAATACCAGTCATATTATTTTATTTTAATAGTATTTTTGTGGCCCAAATGTAAATCATGTTCCACTTTGAAGGGTGTTTTCGGCTCGCAAAGTTTGTTGAAACGCATAGGCGATAGAGAAAATATGAGTTAACATTTCCATGTGCAAGCATATTCTCAAATATGACAACCTATAATATATGCGCAGTATTAAAGAGGGACATGACGTCAACACCTTTGTGGATGACAGTGGGCTAGCACAATATTGCATTCTTACTATGATGATGCCTTAAAAACACTAAAATAACCAACATTTTTTGCCAATTCAAGATGGACACAAAAAAATCATCAGATCCCATAATATTCTCCCATTAATGCATTTTAATGGGAGGTGTCCTCGAACTTTCCACTTATTAATGCCAATCTTTTCAAACCTTCCCAGTGAGTTATCACTAGTAAAATCATAATTAATGTGCATTGGGAAGGGAGGAAGGTGGCGGGGATGGAGGGGAGCAAAAAATGCTTTCAAACTTTTGTGAACCGGGGAGCTCGTGAACCCGCGAAACTTTGAAGACTTGACTAAGTATGGAAATATGGGTCGGTCAGACGGAATCATTGTAGGTAGGTTCAAGATTGCAAGTTCGAGGAGTCTGGGGTCGAATTGTAGATCACTGAAGTTTTGTGTGTAAGATGTATACCCCAAACACGGGGCATGAGAGTTCGATAGCGCCTACTCGCGGCCATAAAATTGGCTAAGTATGAAAATGAACAGCGGTCAGTCGGACTCATGATGTGAAGATATAGATGGAGATGAGGATTTGTCAGTTCACCATCCTAGGAACCCGCGAGCATAGAAACACGACTAAGTATAGAACCAAAAATGGATAATAGAGGGGAAGAAGAAAAGGGAAAAACGGGTAAATATAGAAGAGGAAAAAGAAAGGGAGAAAAAAACTTTACCCCTCACACAACAACACTTAGTCTGATAATTATGAATCCATAGAAACACATTAACTATAGGAAAAACATTATCAGCTATGAAATATAGTTGGAGCTCGAAAAACTCTGGTTCAAGTCCAAAGAGATGTTGTTTATATCTATTTCAACATTTTTCATATTATTTTATTTTAATAGTATTTTTGGTGGCCCAACTATAAAACCATGTTCCAATTTGTGTTTCTCAAGTGGAGATGTGTTTGTGAAGACACATTTCCTTGAACCACAGTCCAAGGGCATGGAAAGTGCAACATCGATTGTTTGTTGAGCAGAGATTTGTTGAAGATTAAGCAATGTATTTCCAAGTGCACGTATCATTTTCATATTATCAATATGATTTCCTTCATGTTCTTTGTGTATTATTCTGAATGCACTTGTCATATATTTTCCAACCTTTGCGATGTACGAGGCACAATATGATGGTGTGGCATATGCATTGAGGACATAATGTGTGTCTGTATTTGCATTCCACATAACTGGCGGGTACTTGGAGAAATTGTGTTCCATAGATGTAAAAGTTTTCGTTTAAGGAAAAATTTTGGTTGTTTAAGTGTAGATTGTATGCATTGGATGTACTCAACTTCTATTAGATTTAGCTCTACCAAGAAGTCTTGGAAGCTCATTAAGTCATCAAAGTCTCCTTGTTCTAGAAATGTGAACAAAGATTTAGATTTCTCGATGAAAAAATTGTCCTCCAAACTAATTGGCTCTACGATTCTTGTTGTTCTCATTGGCAGCATAGGGAAGTTGTATCTGAAATGTGAATTTTATTTTTTTTACAGCTTCTTGTATGATAATTTCTATGAACTTTGGCAAGCCCTGGATCCAAATGATCTGTGTTGCATGTCATGTATTTGTCCAGAAACTGCTCAATCTATGAGATGTTTCCATTTCCATAGATCGGTACACCCTATGTCCACAACAGTGTGTGTCCATGCCCACTCCCTCTATTTTGGAATTTGGTCACAAAACAATAGCCCGATAGTAGCCACAAAATAGTGCCTCGTCAATTCACCCACACGTTTGTTGTTTGTTGCTTGCCCTTGTTTGATTCAACTTTTCAAGGTTGAAGTATTGCATCCACAATTGGCCCTGTTGTTGCACTTTGCACTGTTGGGATTCTGCATCTGCGATTGGAACTGCGTTTCTGGCATTCCGATTGATAGGTAAGTTTCAGTGCCAGGGTTCCACTCAAATGTATGGTTCTCAGGAACAGAAAATATGAGGAGAACATTCAATTTCTTTTTTTATATCTCACTATGGGTGCAACAGAGGTGGATCATGTGCCCAGCATTGACATTCAAATGGGAACAAGACATTTTAGAAGGGAACATAATAAAAAA
Organism: Picea sitchensis; assembly: GCA_010110895.2. NCBI lineage: Eukaryota > Viridiplantae > Streptophyta > Pinopsida > Pinales > Pinaceae > Picea > Picea sitchensis. The sequence continues at coordinate 232,095 of SNQJ01S0034064.1, read as the reverse complement.
AATGCACCAAACGTATTGTTTTCACACAAGAACAAGACAGCATCACACCCTTGTTTCTCTGGCAAACATATCGTTTCCAGGAACAAAAAAAAATGAGGATAACATTCGATCTCCTTTTTTATATCTTACTATGGTTGCAACAAAGGCGGGTTCTGAGCCCAAAATTTACATTCAAAGGGGAAAATGACGTTTTTGAAGGGAACAACATGAAAAAAATGCACCAAATGCATGGTTTTCAGGAACAGAAAATACGAGGAAAAAAATTGTTTTCCTTTTTTTTATATGTCACTATGGCTGCGACAAAGGTGGGATCTCTGGTGAACAATGACATTCAAGAAAAACACCAAGACAAAATCACAATATTGTTTCTCTGGTCGTAGTAATCACATACGAAAATGTTCTGCAAGAGGATTTTGGCTCAGGCATTCCCAGTATTGAAAATTCTTACTTGCAAACTGGAAATAGCAAACAAAAACCAATGAATAGGAATGCAACCATGACACTGAGACTCACCGGTGAATGGGGAAGTACAGAAATGCAACCCTTGGACTACAAACTGTAACAACAGGTCCAACTGCGGATGCAGGACCTCAACCTTGCAAAGTTGAAGCAAACAAGAGCAAGCAGCAAACAACAAACCAGTGAACAAGTACCAAGAGGCCCAACTATAGCTGCATGACCTCAACTCTATAAATTTGAATCAAACAACAATAAGAAGCATCTAGCAAAACAACAAGCAAGCATAAACCAGTCAAGCAGTAATATCAGTGAAGAACAATATTGCCCAAATTTACTGCAGACAAGATTGTATCAAAAAATCGGAGGAAAATGTATTGTAACACGCCTATTAAGAAAACATTTCAGGTTGTGAGGCCTGTCAGGTAAACATTTAAGGTTGTGAGGACCATCCAAAGGCCTCCCACTATGTAAATATTTAAGAAATTTGTAGTTTGCATGGTTGGAAATCTGCATCCGCAATTGGAACTATGCTTCTTTCGTTCCCCGTTCATGGGTAAGTTTCACTACCATGGTTGCATCCCTATTCGTTGTTGTTTTTTTTCAAGTTTGCAAGTAAGAATTTTCAATACTGGGAATGCTCAAAATCCTCTTGCAGAACATCTTTGTATGTGACTAATACGACCAAAGAAACAATATTGTAATGTTATCTTGGTCTTGTTCCTGAACGCCAATGTTCGACATAGAACCCACCTCCATTGCAGCCACAGTGACATATAAAAAAGGAAATCGAATTTTCTCCTCACATTTTCTGTTCCTGAAAACCATATGTTTGGTGCATTTTTTTTCATACTGCACCTCACATTTGTTTGCATTGATATTATCCAATGACTCCCGGTTTGATGTCCAAGACATGGAAGTGGGCACATGTGATTGGAAGGGAACAACCTAAAAAAAAATGCACCAAACATATGGTTTTCAGGAACAGAAAAAATGAGGAGAAAATTCAATTTCCTTTTGTATATGTCAATATGGTTGCGATAGAGGTGGGTTTTGTGTTGAACATTGACGTTCAAGAAAAATACCAAGACAACGTCACATTCCTAGTTCTCTGGTCATAGTACTCACATAAACAGATGTTCTGCAAGAGTACTTTGACTTAGGCATTTCCAGTATTGAAAATTTTCACTTGCAAACTGGAAATAACAAACAACAAATAGGAAGGTAAACATGGCACTGAAACCCACCTGTCAATGGGGAACGACAGAAGCGCAGTTCCAATCACAGTTGCAAAATCCCAAGCGTGAAAACTGCAATAAGAGCAACAGGAAAACAAGAGCAAAAACAACAGGCAAACAAGAAACCAATGAACAAGCAACAAGCAAGCATCAACCAGTGAACCAGTAATGCCATTGAAGAAAAATATTGTCCATATTCAATGCAGACAACATTGTATAAAAAAGTCGGAGGAAAATATATTGTAACAGGCATGTTAAGTAAACATTTAAGGCTGTGAGGCTTGTTAGGTAAACATTTAAGTATGTCAAGACCGTCGAAGGGCCTCGCGCTGTGTAAACATTTAAGAAAGAATGCAGTGTGGCAAGTCTGTTTACATATGCAAAATAATTATTATATTATTTTATAATAATTATTATATTATTTTATAATAATATAAAATAATAACAATAACAATAGTTCGAACAATAGAGACTGCAAAAAAAAAATTAGTCAAAGGATAAACTAATATGAAGTCAACTAATAAAAACTGACTCTCGATGCTCAAAACTTTGGATATCTAAACATTTTAATAAAAATAGTAAAAATTCAGAAAGACCGTAATGATCAAAAACTTTGGATATGCTAACATATAAAACATTGGGAATAGCAAATCTGGCAATAAGACCTCCAATCTGTTATCCAATCAGATCATGACATATATGGTATTTTTTATTATCTACAAATCAATGTTTTTAGTTCTCTGGTTCCAACAATAGAGATTATGCAAATATTTTTAGTCAAAGGACAAACTAATATGAAGTCAACGAATTATCGATTGTTATAGTCCCTCTATGCCTTCGACAGGGACTAATAAGATCATATTAACAAGTGTTTGAATCTCACATTTAAAAACCATAATTTCAAATTTTAGGTGAAATTCAAATTTTAATATAACAACATTATTTATCTAATCATAAATATACAATATTATTATTGCTTTTTTTTTGTAAGTTAGAATTTGTATTAGAACCTGCTAAGCAGTAAAAGTTACAACTGTCATGTTATCCCAAGAGGCTATGGCAACATTTCTCTGGTGGGAAACCAATGTGTTAAGCCCTAATATTGGCTCATTACCCCTTAATTGGGGCATATTACATTAGTAATGTTATTTTATCTATGTCGGCTTTATTCCATTAGTTGTAATTATACCTCCTAGTCTCCTATATATACCAAGGAGACATTTTCATTTGGAATCATCTTGTACTTGAACATTTAAGTGGAGTAAAAGGAGGTTGCCCCATCGAAGAGGCTTATTATATGAAATTATCTCTTTTCAAGGCGTTGAGTACTTTTTATGAGGTTTTTCTATGCTATATTGATATTTGGTTCTTATCATATGGTATCAGACCTCAAGGTCTTGGGGTTTCGCTCCTACATCTGAGACACCTTGGAATTTTTGTGATAATTTTTTTTCTACAACGTTTCAGAAGGCACGGCTTGGAGAATATTTAGTAGGTGGATCAAGGTATGTTGGGTTAAAATTTCAGCTCGTGAGGCTTTATACTTTCGGAGATACAGCCTGTACAAGATAGGGTTCTCGAATCATCATGAACTGAGTCATTGCAGAATTTTTGCTATAAAAATTTTTTTGTAATGTTTCAGACCCTGAACTCTGGAGGATATTCATAGAAATTAGTAAGGTATCTGTGGTAAAAATTTTAGCTTCTGGGTCATCATAAATTTGTAGATACACCCTGTGTAAGATAGCGTATCTGACTAGTTTGTACACAGTTTATTTTTACACACCTTATGGAAGGTTGAGTTCTACAGGTTCCCTTCTCCCTCCAATGGGTAACTCTTGAAAATCCCACTATTTCTCTCTCGTACAATGGCACTCTCAGTAGAAGAAACATTGATGAATTTCAGCTATACGTATGCTCCTAACCTCATCCATCAGGGGGCATTTGTTATCACTGAAATTTCGTCCGCAAATGGTTACAAGAATCCAGCATCGTCAAACAGTTATGAGGTCACCCATGGAAAAAAATTACCACAAAAGAATTTCCAAAGGGTCAAAAACTATACAACCAGTTACAAAATTAAAGTGCGTTATGACTACACAGGGCGTGTGCGCACATGCGCAAAGCAGAAATGCAGGAAAAGTGCATATGCGCCTGATGCATGACTATGGTCGCTAAAAGCATGCACATCTGAGAACGACACATTTATGAGAGTGGTCGACCTCCCCACCCACTTCTGGTTCAGCTTCCAAGTTGATTTGACACTCAAATCTGGACTGGATTCGACTGGGTGGCTAGTCAAAGACCTAAAAATGCCCTAATTAGCCTATTTCCACACTACAAGCTGGTTGAACAATACCTCAAAGAGGTGCTATAAAAAGGCCATGGGTGCACTTCATTTTTTAAGGAATTCAATAGAAAAGTTATGCTACTACTATTCTCTTGAGGAATCCTCTATTCTCATCAAGAGTATACTAGCACCATTACATTGGGCAATCCATCTCACCCCTTGAGTGGATTAGCAAAGAATTCTTTCACCATTTGCATTCAAAGTTGTAAGAAGAGCTTATTTGTGGGGGGTCCAAGAGCCCTCCCTTGGAGGAAGAAGGGACTCATAGTCATCTTTCTTCTTGGTGTTTTCTTTCACTGATATAAACCTTACCATTGGTGACATGGGTCTTATTGTTTCTTTTGTTCTTATGTCCCTATGCTCACTAGTTTAGTTGTTATTTTATTTCTTAGTTTAATTCCTAGTTGTTCTTTTATATTTCTTTCTCTAACCCTTTTCCTTACAGCTATCCTGCTTAGCAAACCCAACTAAGCTTGCAAGCACCTCTATTTTTCTCATCTAGGTGGCAAAAGAGGTGCAATAGATTGGCTACTCCACTGGGGAAAGGTATCAATTTCCTACCCCATTTGGGTTTTTATAGATCTTCTTTTGGTTTATTTAACCTGCAGGTGCATTAACCGGCCCAAGCTGACCTACAAAACATCCAATTCCAAGTTGAATTGAGAGAATTCCATCCGGAATTTTCTTTCACAGCCGTGTCTCAGTTGTGCATGGACTTTTTGGCCCACAGACGTACATCGTGCGCACATGCACCTAAGTCACAGTTATGTTCTACGCACCTGGGCCCAAAATCTTGTTTCATTCTGTGCACAGGCGCTCAGTGCACCTCTCTCTACTCTGGGACCCGTGCACCTGTGCATGAAAACTACACATTGTAAGGTTTTTTGTGATTTGGGGAAGCCTCCTAGCCTCCTTAAAAGTGATTTCATGCATGTTGTAAGCAGCACCACACTTAGTTCCCTCTTCATATAAAGGGATTAGTCAAAACACATAGGCACATAGGGGGTTTAAAATCATGATTTCCTCTTTTGCTTTCATTTTGCCACATGGATGGCTTGCTTTGACTAAAAATTATAAGTTGGAAATCATTTGTAATCACATAAAACTTGCATTGGGACTAGAAGTTGGATAACAATCGCTTAGTATGCTCTTCTCTCATGCTTCCAAGTGACCTTGAGAATCAGAAAAAGATTGTAGGACAATTTCATCTCCCTTAAAAAGACTAAAACCTTTAGGAGAGGACAACAGCCCCTCTTGGGACTCCTCTTAGTTTATTTTTCGAACACATCTTAAGATTGTAACGGGCCCATACATGCCCACATGATACAAAGATAGGATAGTGTTGAAATTTACTTTCTTAGATTAAATCATTAGGGAAGTTTAAAGGTTTTGTAACGGACCCATACATGCCCACATGATCACAATCTAGGATAGTTTCAAAGATTTTCTTAGATTAAATCGCAATTTGGAGTTAAAAGGAATAGTAAAGGACCCACATGTCCACATGCTAGTTTCTTAGGGACTTTTGAATTACGCAAGGTTGTACCAAAGGCATTTAGTTAATTAGGTAATCAACACTTGTAAGGACCAAGCGAAGTCCACATGCAGGGAGGTGACACCTAATTCATTAAAACATTGGCACACTTTCACTCATTCACACACAAAAGTCACTTATCACTCACATAGTTTCTTCTCGAAACGTGGAGGTTAAAGTAAGTTTCCTCCAAAGGGATTCCGAAACACCCCACCCTTTTCTTGACGAAACTATCCACTCCCATTTAATTTCAACGAGGCTGGTTCACACCCCTAACCTCTCAAACAACTACATCTAAAAATTTTCTAAAAACTCACTAAGTTTTCCTCCACAGGAGGTGCCAAAAGAAATTTTTTATTCTAGGTAGGATTTCGGGGATAGGCATCCAAATAACTCCCCGTTATCCGGTTCTCACATTGTCAAAACAATAGCAGTTGTCAAATAGGGAATTGAAAATCCTCCAAGTCAAGTGTTCCTAACACCATAAGGCAGGGAGATACCCATGAAGGGTTGAAGGCTGAGGTTTGGTTGTTCTGTGTGTCCCCCATTTAGGCACCCACCTCTTGGACGGGCTCCAGCCCGTGACCCATTTCTTAGGCCGAAAATCTAAATGTCGCACTTTGACCGAGGTACCTAGTGACCAAATTTTAGGACATCTACCCAGGTGGCAATTGTGGGCTGGAATTGCACCTTGATCAGATTTTGTGTGGCTATTGGGAAATATCGTCAGCTCTTTCGGGATATGCCCCCTTTACCCCTCATTATAACTGATTATTTCATCCTTCACTAGATTCTCTTCCGGTGACTTCAGACCCCATTGTTGAGTACTATTGGAAGGTCCAGTGCTATTTGAGAGGAAGGATGTTACGTCTTTTAGGACAGGAGCATTTGTTTTCTTTGATTCCCCACATGGACAAAACCCACTTATCCACATATATGCTTCTTTTTCAAAACACTTTATGTATGATGCACTTCTGATTACATTTTGATTTAGATATATATATTGTGTAAAGTTCAAAATTTGCAACAAAGGCTCTTGTTTATTTTCTCTCATCACAATTTGCACACATCCACTTAGCTAGTCGGACATCATAGGGGACCCTCAGAACCCCCGTCTTTCCAGATGCTTGCTAAACCTCCCTCCTATTTTAGGGGGAGTTCCTAGTCTTTCCAACTCATCTGCACCACCTTCACACACTACTGTGAGTGCCACTATTTTAGGATCAGCTTTGCTTGGTTCCACATTACTTGGGTCCACTTCCCAAGTCCCTCCGTCCACTCACTCTCCTTTACACAGAAGCGGGGGGCCAACTTCCTCTCAAGGAGGAAGTACCAACCCACCTAGCCCCCCTCAAGGGTCAGGTTCACAGAACACTCACACCATGGCTAGAGATAATCATCCACCCCCACTGCAGATGTCATATTTGGCCTCTCTTAACATACCAGATCTAAGAAAACTCACAAATGATCCTATAATGCATGACCCCACATGGCCTGTAATGCCTACCAAACTACCTTCCGACATCCCCAAATTTGAAGGAAAGGCAGGAGATGACCTTGCCAACCATGTCATGACTTTCCACCTTTGGTGCCCTTCCAACAACATTATGGATGATTCCATCAAACTACGATTATTTCAATGCACACTCACTGGCCCATCATCCAAATTCTATGTAGACAAAAAATCGGGGTCCCATGTGACTTTCGAGTCCTTGGCCAAAGCATTTTTTACCTTCTTCCAATTACCAATATGCCACGACAATGGTATTGAACTACTCTCTAATTTCAAATAAACCTCAGCCACACATATCATTGATCACATTCACAAGTGGCGTAGATGACGTAGTTTGTGCAAAGTTGAAACCACCAAACAACAATGTCTTGACTGGTTTCTCAGATCACTTGTCTCTCTCCTCGGTAAAGATGTAGCTTCCACCTTCCCTCAATCCAAAGAGGAAGCCATCAGTAAGGCTCAACAATACGACCTCACCTATTCACAATCAGGGTACTTATACACAGTACTTCCTGATCTCCCCAAACCCATGCCATTCGGTCAAGACAAACCCAGGATGTCTCACTCAGCAGACGGATTGATTGGTAATACCACACACCACAGTCCTCAACCCCAACCACCACCAATGTATGGAACACCTCAATATCCATCAGCATATGGGGGAACCTCTTATTACCCCCCACCCCCTTATCAACAGCCATACCCTGTTTCTATTCCTCCACCCATCAATGGGACATCGCCGACACCCAATACACCCACCTATCCAAACAAGTTCTGGTACCCCCTCTACCTCAGCTTATACTTTAAGTACTAGTGAATGTGCCATGCCTTCCTATGTACCTTATGGATCACAACTCCCACAGAATCTGTACTTTCCATTCTCTTGTCCTCCACAGCCCATGGCACCCCCACACCCTCACGCTGGGGTGAATTTTGCTCAACCCTCTCCCGTTCAGCAATATCAAAATTTTGAACAGCTGAATACAGAAAATCCGACCCATCCATTGAATAATGCCAAAAATAAAGGAAGAAATAGGAACAATAACAACCCAGGTCAAGGCGAGAATCAACCCCAACACAACCAACCTATTGGGGGCAACCAGAACCAAGGGAATCAGAACCCTCAGGGGGGAAATAACAACAGGCGTCAAGGAAGAAATAACAATACTATTAAAACCACCTTCCCTTGTGCCCTTTGCGGTGAGTTTGGTCATTACACTCATCATTTTCCCCAAATCATTGATTTTAAATGGCTGAAAGACTCAAGCAGTCTACCACATCCTCCAGCTCCGCCTGCCCCTCAACAGCCCCCACAACAATACATGCAACAACCACCCCCAGTCGTGCTACAGAATCCCATTCCACACCAGGGTGTGATAAACACCCAACAGAACACACAACCTACCCCACCACAGTTGGGACAGTACCTCAATCCAAACAATCCCACAGATCATACTATTCTCCTCACCATTGAGGAAGAAATCCTTCTGCAAACACGTAATTGTCAATACCATGCACCCGCTGAGTCTCCTCCCATTCCCCCATAAACAAACCCAGCACCGACGGGATAGTCGTTGGTAATTCCTCGCCCTAACGCCGAAAAACCTCTTCGCATCCCTCGCATCCCATTGCGTAGGAATGTCCACAACTCCCAGGCTAGGGTGGCTCATAATTATAGTTTGGTCGATGACTTAGCACAATCCTTGGCTGCCATGTCAGTCTTAGAGGTCCTTCAAACTTGTCCCACTCAGTGAAAATCATCACTTTCCGCCTTGGGGGTAGTCGACCCCGCGGATACCCAACTCATCACATTTGATCTCAATAGCGGCGAACCTTGCCTTCCCGCTCTAATCACTTTTCAAATCCCAGTAAAAATTTGGAACATTATAGTTCATCAGTGCATCATCAATTGAGGTGCATCCACATGCATTATGTCCAAATCTATATGGCAGAAACTTGGTTCCCTCGAACTCATCCCATCTGCCATTACCTTAAGAGCTGATGACGGATGACCATCGTCTCCTGAAGGGCTCTTCCAAAATGTCCCCGTAGAACTCGGAGGCAAAACCATTCTCATCGACATTGAAGTTATCGACACCCCACTTGATTATAATATCATGTTCTGTCATAGCTACATGTACGCTATGAAGGCAGTTGCCTCTTTCATCTTTCGAATGATGATGTTCCCCCATAATGGGAAGATCATTACCATTGACCAAGTCTTAGATTACGAGCCTAACCCTTCTACCAACATCGATAACATTCTCCCTATCATACAAATGAGTCACGATGCATATCCACTCATCAAAATGGGTCCCAGAATTTTCAAAGACCCATCATTGTTAGGAACTTACCATGGTGCACCACCACTCCTTCATCCTTCCAATAAAGTATGCACCGTATCATCCAACGGAACTGACATAGAGGATACCCTTCCTCCTAGGGAGGTTTCTATCATATCTAGCGTTCCACTAGTCGCAGAGCTCCCCCCTCATGAGCCCCCTGCAAACTCGTCGACTCCACCAATCCATGATTTCACCTCTCCCTAAGGCCATATCCCAGTTTGGGAGACAGTTCCCCAAGCCATTACTCAAATCCCCTTCTTCTACTCTCCACCTAGCATATAATCTTTCCAAGTGGCCGCAACACTTACCCTCCCTAATATGGTGTTAGCAATTCCAGTTTGGTATTTACATCCACCAGAGATGGTCCCTCAACCATCCCTTCCCCCCTAAATGGAAGGAATCCCAATGACGGTTCCCATACTCACTCCCACCATACCCGCTGCACCCCCACTCACTACCCTCCCTGCCATAGCTGGGTGCAGGCAAAAGAAGAAGGAGCCCACAGCTCCACTTCCCCTGTGCATCCAACCCCCTTGCATGCTATGTGAGAAAGATGGACACCAAACCAACAACTGCCCATCTCTACCCGAGTTACGGAACTTGATTCCACTCACTCGAACACTATCAATGCTCGCCACTGTAGCAAGTACTGTCACTACCGCCCCTCACTCAAGCAGTAAAGGGCTGCGAACCAAATTTTCTTGCGCTATATGTTCAGAATATGGCCATTATACACACCATTGCCCAGCACTGTCGCGTTTTAGGTAGACATTAGCCGCAGTACACCAAAGCTTCCAAAAAGAACCCAACCAAGCTACATCATCCCTACCAAAAATCACTGACATCCATTATGTCACAACTTCAGTCAATGAATGTATGAGATGCCCTTGCTCTCTATGTGAATCCTTAGATCATTTTACATACCAATGTCCTATGATCATTGAATACAAGCAACGCCAATTGACCATGATTCAAACCCTTGCACCCCCTACGGAATCAATGGTTGACCTTACCTCATCACTAGCGATTCTTCATATCATTTCTCCTAAACCCGAGGCACTCCCGACGCCTACATGGTTCTTGGATGACTTATCTAAGGATTCACCCCCAAATCCCCTCAGTTCTCCCATTTGTTTCCCTATGAAAATTTTACATCCAACTACCACTAGTACTCCTTAGTACTTCGATATTTGGTTTATGGCAAGCAAACCATCGCAATCGCATTATGTCATTCCCCCTGCTTCTTCCTCACCAGGGAACATCCACACTGCGACAGTCACCGATATCACTCTTTATAACCCCTTGTATTCCTGTCAATTCCATTGTGACGAGGACATACTCAAAGAGTTAAACACCCCCAACTACCCATGGGATGCGCTACACCACAGAGCACTCTTCTTTCCACAGGAAGCCTCCACGCCTCCTAACCAACAACCCATATACGCGGTCGAAACCCGACTGGTTCAAAAACCCCATCCCTGTCCCTGATGCTTTTGAAGAAGGCAACATGGCCAACATTTCCAAGAATATCAGGATATTTTTTCTTGGTCATACACAGAAATGCCTGGCCTTGATTCCTCTATCGTCAAACATTGCATCGACACCTGTCCTGACATTACACCAGTTCATCAAAAATAGTGACCGCTACACCCATCCAAAGCAGCGGCCATCAAAGCTGAAATTGACAAATTACGCGCAGCTGGGTTCATCTACCCCATCGCCTATACAACATGGTTTTCCAACCCTGTACCCATTAACAAAAAACAGGGCACTATCCGCGTATGCACGGACTTTCGCGATCTCTATCACGCATGTCCCAAAGACAACTTTCCAACGCCTTTCATCGATCAAATTATTGATGAATGCACAGGCCATGAGGCTCTATCCTTCATGGACGGTTTCTCCGGTTATAATCAAATCCAAATCCACCCAGCCAATCAATACAAAACCGCATTCACTACCCCTTGGGGTACTTTTGCATATCATGTCATGCCTTTTGGCTTAAAGAATGCTAGTGAAACTTTCCAACAGGCTATAACATACATTTTTCACGATCTGGCTCATATCATCCTTGCATACTTGCATGACATCACAGCTCAATCCAAGAAACGCACCCAACATCTTGATGATTTACGGATCATCTTTCAACGGTGTCGTCAGTACAACATCCGCTTGAACCCCCTCAAGTGTGTGTTCTATGTCACTGCGGGGTGCCTCCTTGGATTCATCATTTCCCAAAGCGGTATTACCATAGACCCCCTCAAAGTCCAAGCCATCACAGAAATTCCACCTCCCTGAAATTTACGTCAACTCCAGAGCCTACAAGGAAAAGCTAACTTTCTACGACGATTTGTCCCAAACTAAGCCACCCGAGCACACAGTTTCCTTCGCTTACTACGCCACGACATCCCATTTCACTAGGATGAACATGCCCAAAAATCATTTGACGATCTTAAAACAACGCTATCTAACACCCCTTTAATTAGTTCACCCGACTATAACTGTGACTATATCCTCTACATATCAGCATCAGCTATCTCAGTAGCAGGAGTTCTCGTTAAAATCGGCGATGACGATCATGAACATGTCATTTACTACATTAGTAAAAACCTCTCAGGGCCATCCTTGAATTATAAACATGAAGAGAAACTAGCCCTTGCAGTCGTCCTCGCAGTCCAAAAACTGCGTCATTACATTCTGCTTCGCACGACTAAGGTCATCGCAGATTCCAACCCTATGCAATACTTGCTCATTCATCGGCAAATTAATGGCAAATTTTCCCGATGGATCGTTATCCTTCAGGAGTACGATCTTGAATTTTCAACACCCAAGAGAAAGAAAGCTCTCGTCCTTGCTGAACTTGTCACGGCCTTCCCCTCCGATACTACCAGTGCCCCTGTCAATACTGACTTCCCCAATGAACATCTCTTTTATATTACTTCAGATGATCCGTGGTACGGTGACCTCCTCGTCTACCTCCGAACCCAAAAGTTCAGTAACCACCTCTCACGAGATGATCGTCGTCATATTCACCACTAGGCCCCCTGCTATCTCCTTATCGGATATATCTTATATCGGTGAGGGGTCAACACCATACTTCGTCGATGCTTGACTATTGATGAGGCCGATAGAGTCTTGAACGACTGCCATAGCGGCACATGTGGGGGCCATCTTTCGGGAATGTCCACTGCTTAGAAAATCATCCGAGCATGTTATTTTTGGCCTACATTGTTTCACGATTGCATCCATGCCGTGAAGCGATGCGAGAAATGTCATCTTTACGCCAACAAAGAACAAGCACCACCTGCTCTTCTTCACCCAGTCATTACTGTTGACCCCTTATGTAAATGGGGCATTGACTTCATGACTTGTAACCCCCCATCCAGCAATGGACACAAATACATTGTTGTCGCAATCGATTACTTCACAAAATGGACTGAAGCTATGCCCACCTTCAACAACACCGCTGAAACTGCAGTGCATTTTTTCTTTAATCACGTCATATCCCGCTTTGGAGTACCACTCCAACTAGTTTCCGACCATGGGAAACACTTCGAGAATGAGATTTTCGTCGAACTCTCATCTCGGTTAGGATTCTCCCATGAGTTTGCCTCACCATATTACCCTCGGTCTAATGGATAGGTCGAAGCAGTTAACAAGGTCCTCAAGACCATGTTACAGTGCACGGTTAATAAACATAAAATCAATTGGCATCATATGTTATTTTCCACGCTATGGGCTTACCGTATGGCCGTGAAAACGGCCACTGGTTTCACACCATTTCATCTAGTCCATGGGGTTGAGGCCACTCTTCCCATTGAGTGCGAAATTCCCACCTTATGCACTGCAATTGAGCTATTACCTGACACTACTCTAATGGAGAAGTGTTTGTTGAACTTAGAGTCTTTGGATGAAGATCATCGATCTTCATTACAAAACAATGAGGCAGCCAAAAAACAGTCAAAAGCCACCTTTGATCACCATGTCAACCTTCACTCATTTCACGAAGGTGACCTCGTCCTTGCTTACGATATCACTCACAATACCCTTGGACATGGAAAATTTGAGTCCCTATGGCATGGCCCCTACATTATCCAACATTGCCTCACCAAAGGTACATACATCCTGGCCTCTCCCGAAGGCCTCTCTCTCAAAGAACCCATCAACAGGTTATACTTAAAGAAATTTTACGCCTAAGCGTAGCCATTCCACTTTAGGTTATTTCTTTTATAGTGTTTTTAATCTTTTTTACATCCCTCGCGTCTAAACTATCATTTGTGCTATTGACAGATGCTTCCTCCACCAGCCTACCACATCGGTTACACCGACGGCGCCAGCTGTTGGACACAAAATCTCGCTTCGGCAGCTTGGGCCCTCTCTACCCCCTCACGTGAAATGCTCCACTCTAGTGGCATATGTTTGGGTTCAGCAACCAATAACCAAGCCGAATACAATGTCAGCATTGGCCTCCTCGTCGATGCCCAGCATCATCATATTCGTCGCCTTAGCGTCTTTCTTGACTCTCAACTATTCGTCCTCCAGCTCAACAATGTGTACCGCATCTGCGATCCTTGCCTCTTTCGCAAATACCTGCAAGTTAGACTTTTATCTCGACATTTGGATTTCATTACATTTACACATATTCCAAGACAATTGAATCAAATTATAGATAACTTAGCTAACATTGTGTTAGATTGGCATATATCACATCAAGATACCTCTACACACACATAAACCATCAAGAACCTGTCACAGCATATATAGATTAAACATCATCAACACATTAGCAAAACACATGTAAACATCACATAGACCCAAAAATGTATACTCATATATATATAAATCAGTCCACAGTGCCATCAAAATGTTTACATACAAATATACAAACATTTGCAGGCCAGTGAAGCACCTCGGTACAAAATTGGTGCCACTACACCAAAATGGGCTCACTAGCCTATATACAAAATACAAAAATACATAGAGTGACACTCAAGGTGCCTCTAGAGCACCACCTCCTGCCCCTCCCTCGGGCAGTGGTCCCCCACCCACTACTGGTCCCTCCGGACTGGGAGGTAACCGTCCAGTCATCGCAGCACCTGCTAATGCTTCTCGCCGCACCACGTCCCTTCCATGGCAACAGAACTCCCACACACTGCTCCAGGATGCCCTCATCCTAGATGCATGACCACATGCCCTTAGGCATGCCCTGTAGCACCGCCTCCAAGTGGTGGCGAATATCCTCAAAATCTCCCTCGACGTCCGTCGGAGGAGCATGCAATGGCCTAGCACCTAGGTCATCAAAACGGTGTCTCCTCGTTGCTCTCTCATCCTGAACTGGTCTTGCCTCGACGTCCTCATGCTGATGTCTCTCTCCTGCCGGTGGCCCTCCTCGTGGTGGTCTCCCCGACTCTTGGCGAGCCGGTGCTCTCAGCAGCTCAACCTCGCACTCACAAGGTCCCACATCTGCACATACAAACAACCAAACGACAGTATCAGCATCTATACAAAATACACATGTCATGCTATCTCAAAAATCAACATATCAAACTCATAAACATACCTCGATGATCAAACACCTCCCATGGAGGTAACACCATGTCCGGATCACCCCAGAAGTCAACACCAGCGTATGGATACTGCAATATAACCTGCGGCATCTACTGCCTCAGCTGTGAAAAAATGATCGCCCTCGCCACAGCCGTGGCGAACCAAAATCGTTGACCATCGCCTCAATCGCGGCTCTCATGCCCCAGGAGCACCCAATAAAATCCTAGGGCGCAACATCGGCACCCTCTCCAAAAACCAGGCCACTAAGATGGACCCAAAGGCAAAGCCCCCTGTGTCGATAGACTGACATCTGTCCAGCTGCCCTACCATCCTGACATGCAGCGTCAACCCCCAGGCAAAGTGCTCCCCAGCCAGTGCCCTCCCCATAACCATCAGCTGACCACCATTGATCCGCTAAGTCGTGAGGGACCCATACACCCTCACAATCATCACTGCTACATAGCGATGCACTAGAGCATCCATCGCCCCGATGCTCACGACAAAGCCCAACATGTAGTTCTCCCTCGAACAATACCTTCGGTCCAAGGTTGCTAACAACACGTCCGTCGATAGGGGCGTTCCCCGAAAAGGGAGCCCAGTCAAAAAGTATATGTCCTCCACCGCAGTGAAGGCGATCTGCTCTCCCCGCACCATAAAGCAATGCAGGTATGGACTCCACATATGGATCAGAAACTACAGGAGATACTCCTGTGCCCATATCAATGGGCACTCAAAGAACTTCAGTAGCCCACAGGCTGCCAAAGTGGCACGTACCCCCGGCTCCTCAATTGCCATGGCATCCCTCAACTGGGACCAATCCCGCCCTCACCAGCCGACTGACATCGTGTAAAATGATCGTCTGCAACCACATAATACAATCCTAGGTCAACCATATTGACCATAAAAAACATTAAAAAAGATGAGTTTTTCACCCGTCAGCCTTGCCCCCAAGGTGCGGCTATTTAACCCATAGGCGCACACATATGCACGCATGTTCACCCCATAGGCGCACACATATGCATTCCTGTCCATCCCACAGGTGCGCATACGTGCACACCTGCCCACCCTATAGGAGTGCCTCCATGCGCCCCTATCACGAACAAAGGTGCGCATCAAAGCGCGTCTGTCCACTACACAGTCACGCACCCATGTGCAATTGTGTATCAAACAGGCGTGCATATCATGCGCGCCTTTGTCCCCCCTACAAGTGCACCCATGTGTGGCTATCTGGATAACAGGTGTGCACTCATGCACGCATATTTCTGAATCGTCCGCGCACTTGGGGCCCCACACCCATAAAATCCCCTGTATGACCCTTCGTACAGACCCTGCCCATAAATGGAAAACCTACTTCTATGCAGGACAATAAGACTACTAACCTGAAGCTTGATGGTCCTGAATCGGCTGCCTCATTCTCCCGAAATCTCCAGATCTTCTCTGAATACCTCTCATCCAATCACTCTGGCAGCAAGTACAAATGAGGTGGCAATGTGGGCCCTATAGTTATATATAGGCCTTTCTGCCAAACTTCCAATCACCATTCTGGGATCTTCGGGTGTCCATTCTTCGATCCATCTTTAGCCACGGGATCAGCATCCCGTCATCTACATCAAGACAGTCCCCAGACCACTTTTTATCCTTAGCCCCCGGGGCACCATTTTTTCATACCCCATCCAAGTATGCATGCTCATGTTCAAAATTATCAAATAAATGCTCGTATGTTCGATTCTCTTCCGATATTGTTCACATCGGGTATTTGGTTTTCATGTGTGCAGGTACTTGGGAATCATACATCAACTCCACCCCTTTAGGTATATAATCAGCACTGGCATGTAAACATTCCCTCCGAATCTCAATTGCATCTCCAGTCACACCCTCTGACATTTGCCTCTAGGATCCCCATCTCCGTCTCTGCAGTACCAACACCTCCATTGCATCTTAGGTACTATCACCCGGTAGCACTCTCCCCCGCATGATTTGTCCCATTCATAGCACCCTTTTGCACTTTGACACTCATGTTGTTTTTCAACCCTTTAGGGATGGGAATCTCGATACTCTTACATCATGTCGCGAATCAGCCACATACTCCTTCTCCTCATTTTGCTAGATTTTCCACTGGACTCCCAGATTATCTCTTCAAGGTTCTATTTTGACTGCACCTCCGCAGTATCATGAACCCTCCATTTCATTCACAATTAGTTTTCCTCTCTACAAATTTCCCTTCATTTCACCTATCTCATACAGAAACCCACCCATGGGGCCCCCACCCTCCACCAGTTCTCCAAGCAAATTGCGCTCTAACCGGCCCAACCATATTACATTGGGGCACCCATTTCTATATTTGTACACTCATCCCAAATTATTCTTTATTTATTTGGTACATTGTAAAAATCCTTTGTTTCCAGCATTTACATCTCCTTTTGTCGCCACCTTTGACGACCTTCTTCCCTTTTTTGGCAAACGCAACCCATGTCGCCTTTGGTTGGGGCACTCCTTATCATCTACCCTTGTTGACATCGTCCATATACTCCGAGTATCCCACATGCCACTTACCTCTGCCCTCTGAGTTTGTTCACTTTGTCCCGCCTCTGGCACAACTTATGCTTTGTCTTGTTGTTCCCCTGACACTCGACCTAGTTGAACAGTTGCGGCCACTTATACCTCACATATACCCCCAACCAAGGGAAGTCTTGATTCTTCCTATATATTGACTTTGTCCATGTACCTCCTCCAGTTCCTAACCTCACCTAGTAGATTTCATGAATCCCTTTGCTTCTTGGAGTCGCATCCCCCTTTTTGTCTACATCAGCACAGTTTCCAGAAGGGCGACAGTATCTTGACTCTCATTACCTTTCTAATGAGAGGTCTAGGATGGCACAGGGAGAACCACAATTTCTCCCTGCTGTCATTGACCCTCGTAACATTCTACTTCAACACTTTCTCATGTTACGGTGGGTCTTACTTTGCGACTATTGCAGTTATTTCTTATATTTTTCGAAGACCTCTGAGCTTGGTTGGACTATCAATGCCTACAGAATCCGTGATATTTCATACAGATCTCACTGCCTACTGTTTAGAGTATGTTCCTCCACAAAATTGTCTTCTACCTTTATCACAACCACCCCTGAGGGCGCTGCAGTTGTCTACGTGAACACACCATTCCTTTTTGCGTTACATGACATGAGCATGGGGCATGCCCGCCTCGTTTGTACACAGTTTATTTTTACAAACCTTACGGAAGGTTGAGTTCTACAGGTTCCCTTCTCCCTCCAATGGGTAACTCTTGACAATCCCACTATCACTCTCTCTTACAATGACACTCTCGGTAGAAGAAACATTGATGAATTTCAGCTATACGTATGCTCCTAACCTCATCCATTAGGGGGCATCTGTTATCACTGAAATTTTATCCGCAAATGGTTACAAGAATCCAGCATCGTCAAATAGTTATGAGGTCACCCATGGACCAAAATTACCACAAAATCATTTCCAAAGGATCAAAAACTATACAACCAGTGACAAAATTAAAGTGTGCTATGACTACACAGGGCATGCACGCACATGTGCAAAGCAGAAATGCAGGAAAAGTGCACATGCACCTGATGCGCGACTGTGGTCACTAAAAGCCACGCACATCTGAGAACGACGCATTTATGAGAGTGGTCGGCCTCCCACCCACTTCTAGTTCAGCTTCCAAGTTGATTTGACACTCAAATCTGGACTGGATCCGACTGGGTGGCTGGTCAAAGACCTAAAAATGCCCTAATTAGCCTCTTTCCACACTACAAGATGGTTGCACAATACCTCAAAGAGGTGCTATAAAAAGGCCATGGGTGCACTTCATTTTTTATGGAATTCAATAGCAAAGTTATGTTGCTACTATTCTCTTGAGGAATCCTCTATTCTCATCAAGAGTATACTAGCACCATTACATTGGGCAATCCATCTGTTAGCGATATTTCTGGTAAGGGGGGTTAGAATGCGAAGGAGTGGGTGAAAAACCCATTTACTATAAGCTCGGGACGCAAATGCACTTGTGATTAAGCGGTCAGCAATTTTGGACGGCAGAGATTCGCGTGTCCGGATCAACGGCGCACATGGGATTCTGGAGCCCCCCTGCCTTTCTACCTTTAAGTGGAGAGGGGGGGGTCTAGAATCGAGGGCACACCTCTTCAACGATCACGATCAGCGCGCCCG
>SNQJ01S0034064.1:198429-212905 GCA_010110895.2 Picea sitchensis | reverse complement strand
TTATGTCGGCTTTATTCCATTAGTTGTAATTATACCTCCTAGTCTCCTATATATACCAAGGAGACATTTTCATTTGGAATCATCTTGTACTTGAACATTTAAATGGGGTAAAAGGAGGTTTCCCCCTTGAAGAGGCTTATTATCTGAAATTATCTCTTTTTCAAGGCGTTGAGTACTTTTTCTGAGGTTTTTCTATGCTATATTGATATTTGGTTTTTATCACAATGCTTCCACATGGCCATTAAGGTTCACAGTAACCATGCAAAACTTAAAAAACTGTAAGAAACCTGAAATGTAAAAAACTAGATCTAGTATGCCACGCAGGGTGAAAATCCTTTCTGCTAGACTGGCCATACCAAAAAAACAAAACTGAAATGAGTTAAAGATGTAAATTCCTAGATCTGAGAAGCCGCCCAGAGAAAAGAACTTGTGAAATATACTATCTGGAAGCATAAAAACATGGGAAACCTGAGTAAGAAGAAGTTATCCATAGCTAGGGTCGAGCCTCTGCTCGTGCCTTTGGTCTTGTGTGATGTCCCTGCTTAGCGCACCTGTGTCTGAAATAACTTGCGTGAGATCATGTAAGAGATTCATCAAGAGTTCCTCATGATGAGTTTGTTCTTCTTCTCTGTGCTGCATCTCTTTGATGGCGCCATTGACGTCCTCAATTGCTTGCTTAATGGAATCCAAAGATTCCTTGAGAGATTCCTTCCCAGCGCAATGGGTGCAAACAGGAGAGGGCGGAGGGGGTGGAGGTAAATCTGAGGACGAGGTGTGGGAGTTGGGAGAGGGGAGGATGAAGAAGAGAAAGGGACTGAAGCAATGGGGTGAGCAAAGGGTGGAGGAGGGGGAGGCAAAGGTTGGCAGGGAGGTGACGGGCTGAGCTTTGGCGCAAAGCCTAGGGATTTTCCCTGGTTGTTGAACCATTCAACTCGATAGGTGTAACGAGATGACAGTGGGGGAAATTCTGGAGTAGTGAACCATTCAGGAGGGTGGTCCAAGGAGGTGACGCGAGATGAAGCAAGGAGAGGCTCTCGAGTGGAGGCACGTGCAGGGTCTTTAGGCAAGCTTGGAAGAGTCTGCTTGCCTCATCCTCTCGAGCCTCTTCCTCTTGAAACATACCAGGCCACCCCCCTTTTTTATTTAACGCAAAGTCGATGCATCAGGAAAAACACCGGAAACTAGAGATGGAGAGAGTGGTAACTGTTGTTTGAAGGATAGGAATCAAGCCAAAACCAAAAGCAATAGCGGACCAGAGGATGAGTGCTAGGAACAGAGGGCCAAGAGCACCAAGGAAACTCGAGCCAGAGGAAAAAACTAGACAGCCTATAGGAGGAGGCCAAGACTTGGGAGGCTAAGAGCTCGAATGAGCCATGGCCTCCCAAAACGCTAGCCTAAAATCATTAAACTGGGCAAGGTGATGGGATTAGGTCTGCGTCTAACCCATTTCCATTATCACTCCCATGAACTGGAGCGCCATAACATTAAACCAATATAAATTCAATTGAATGCATAGGAGCGTCAACTGAGGAGTTAAACACATGGATTAATGGCAGAGGTGAGTGTCGGTTGAGCTGGCTCGAGGTGGTAAGAGATGTGGCCATGTGTCTACTCGTCTGGCCTTCCACCCATTGTATCTGATATCACCCCATTCGAGGGCTGGTCCTTGTTGTGAGCCATGTTTCTGCATGCAATCATGAAGGGGTGAGTAGGAGATGAGGCTAGAGAACATCATAAGTCTCCTTCCTGCGGGTCTACCCCAAATTTTCCAACATATCTGCTACTTGATTTGTGTTTCTTCAAACGTGGGAGGGAAGAATTACCCATTGTGGCTGAAGGATTGACTTTATTCTGATCAGCCCATTCATGAGTCTCCAACTTGGGGAGATCTTCTCCGAGTATGCACCATTTAGGATATGAGAGAGGAGGTTAATGACTATCTACGAATCGCCTTCTACTATAAAGAGGTTTAGCCCTTGCGCTTTGGCTTCTTGCAATCCTTTGAGAAATCCCCAAATTTCAGTTGCATTGTTGGTGTTATGGCCCAAGTTCCGAGATGAGATGTGGAGGATCTCTCCGTTGTTGTTGCATATGGGTCTCGGATTTCCCTTGGAGGCTCCATCGAAATTTATTTTTTGATACCCAACTTGTGGAGCCTCCCAATGGGAGGGGCTTATATTAGTAGTGTTACCTGGTGAGGGGTTTGAAAGAGAGGGGGAGAGATGGAGTTTCCAAGTATTGAGGATGATGTGCTCATTTTTCGAGAAATTCAAATCCTGATCCATTCAGGGGTGCAAGTTGATTGTTTCCTTTATGTTGGAGTGGATTTTAGACCAGACTTATTGCTAGTTTAGGGAGGAAGATTTGAATATTCTGTGATTCCATTCTTTCCAAATTTGCCAAAGAATAAATCTAGGTAGAAGCTGCCAAATCCTGTTAAGGATGGGAGATTGGAAAATTGAATCTCGCCAGACCTCAATTGTTTCCCTGATACCTAGACGATTCCTATCTGAGGTTCTCATGATGTTGGTGCATTGGTCCCAAAGATGCGAGTTGTAGGAGCAAAGATTGAGAAGGTGATTCTGAGTCTCCTCCTTAGTACAACAAAGGTGACACCAGGAAGGACCTGTAAAGCCTCTTTTCATTAGATTGTCCCAAGTAAGGATGTTGTTGTTCGTCATTAACCAAAGGAAGGTGCTGATTTTTTTCTAGAGCTTAGCACCATATATTTTGTTCCAAACTAATTCTTTTGAGAGGGAGTTATGTCCTGCGCTGAGAAAATAAGCTTCTTGGAGATTGAAGGTGCCAATGTTGGAGTGGCCCCACCTTAGGATGTCGTCCCCGTGTTGGCTGAAGATTCTCCCAGAGTTGAGCCAATCGAGCAGTGGTTGGAGTTTTACCTCAGGGGGGATTTTCATCTCTTCATGGGTGTTTTTCCATTTGCGCCAGGTGTCTTTGTTTTCTTCTTAAATCCAGAATTCGGCTACTTTTTGGAGGTCTGTGCCTGTCGTTAATGGAATAAAGGTGCGCAGAGCGGGATCCTTGTCTAGGGATGGAATTTGATGCCAAGAGTCACTCTAGAAGAGGGTCGAGGTCCCACCTTGCAGTTCCCAGAAAGCATGATCCGTTATCATCCCCTTATTGTGCCTAGCCACATTCAAAATAAGAGATCCAGGGCACTGACCATTCCATTTGACTAGTTCCTTTTCCGGTGTGGAAGGTGTGTATTTTTTCCTCCAGAGGTCTTGCAGCCTTTTTAACAATCTCCACCAGATTTTTGCAATGAGGAATTTATTGAGGATAGAGGGATATCTGAGTTAGAGTCCCCCTACGTGCTTTGGTCTGCACATATTTTGCCAACTGACCATAGCCAATTTGTGTCCTTCTTTGGTTCCCTGCTAGAGTAAGCTCCTTTGAATATTTCTTAGAGTGTTGAGAATAAATCTTGGGGCCACAAGCGTTGAGAAAGCGTATATCGGGAGGGCTTGAAGGATAGACTTGAGGAGGATGAGGCGACCATGTATATTGAGGGAGCGGAAAGTCCAAGCGGCAAGTTTTTTCCTGAAGTTGGAACGCGGATCTTCCTAAGAAGTATTTCTTAATGGATTATCAATTAGGGGAATGCCAAGATATTTTGAAGGGAGTACGCTTTAGGTGAACCCCAAGAGTTGTGTAATATGGCGTTGGATCTGGATGGGCATGTTGAAGAAGAAGATTTTGGATTTAGAGAGGTTTACTTCCATGCCCAAAGCATCATAGAAAAGGTTGATCGTGGAGAAAATTCGGAGAGCTTCTCAGACTGTGGGGATTCCCATTAAGAGTATGTCATCCACGAACTGGGTGTGCGAAATGGGAAGAGAGATTCCATGGGGGGTGAGACCTGAGAAGGAGCGATCTGTGATGGTTTCTTTAATGGCTCGACTCAGCCCTTCTGCCATTAAGATAAAGAGAAAGGGAGAAATTGGATCCCTTGTCTTATACCTCTGGAAGGAGAGAATGTTTTGGAAGGGATGTCATTGACCAGGATGGAGAACAAGGCTGATGAGCTGAGATTGACAATCCAGGAGACCCATGATGGATCAAAACCAAAGGCTAGAAGGGTTGATTTCAAGTAGTTCCAGCTAAGTTTATCAAAATCTTTGGAAATATCTAGTTTTAGAAGCATACCAG
Organism: Picea sitchensis; assembly: GCA_010110895.2. Lineage (NCBI taxonomy): Eukaryota > Viridiplantae > Streptophyta > Pinopsida > Pinales > Pinaceae > Picea > Picea sitchensis. The sequence continues at coordinate 208,735 of SNQJ01S0034064.1, read as the reverse complement.
GAAACTTGGTCGAGTGAAACGAGTGGATTACTTTGTGAGCCAGAATGATGTTGTCCAAGATATGTATGCCTTCCATGTACCCTGACTATTCTCGAGAGATGATGAACAGTAGGATATGTTTAAGACGCTTGGCTATGACCTTCGTGATAATATTATAGATCACATTGCAGAGTCAATAGGTCAGAAGTGAGTTGGGGAGGTGACATTGTTCTCTTTTGGAATGAGAGTGATGAAGGTGGCGTTGAGGGCCTATAGGACCTGCCCATATTTTTTGGAATCCTCTATAATTTCCCAGACTTATTTATGAATGATATCCCAATAATGATGGAAGAAATCCAAAGTAAACCCATCGAGCCCAAGGGCTTTGCCTAGCGGAGTGTCCCTGAGAGCTTGATCAACTTATTCTTGGGTAATAGGACTCGTCAAGACCTCGTTTTGTTCTTTGGTGACCTCCCTTGGAATATGCTTAAGGATTGACTCGATATCTTGAGTGCAATCTATAGGGAGTTCTATAAGAAGGTTCTTGTAGTAAGACAGTAATTCCCTTTCTATGTCTGCATGCTTTTGGATTTCCAGGCCTTGGTCCGAAACAAGGTGAGTGATTTGATTAGTGTGTCGTCTTGAAGCATCGATATGTGGAGAAAATTGGTGTTTCTTTCTCCCTCTGTGAACCATTTGATGTGATATTTTTGTCTCCATAGAATTTCTTCATGTTCCCGTCTTTCAACCAACTGATTGTTGAGTAGGGATTCTTGCTCCTTTAGAGAATCAGTGAGGCCTTGTGTTCTGATCTGTCATTGAAGGTCTTGAATTTGTTGGTTGAGGATTTCTTGAGCATGGAAAATGTTGCCAAAATTGGATTTATTCCATGACTTTAATTATTGCTTGAGGTTTTTTAGCTTCTGTTGAAATTTGTACATAGGAGTTCATGTTGTGATTGTTGCATCTTTCCACCTTAGTTTTATGTTGGCTTGAAAGTCCGGGTGTGTCATACAAAAATTTTCAAAGAGAAAGGGTTTTTTGCATGGGGTGCCACTGATGTTTATCGATAGGAGTATCATCCAGTGATCAGATCCTGGAGTGTCAATCATAGTGGCATTCCAAGAGAGGCCCTCCAACATGAAGGGTTCTGAGATTAAGAAGTGGTCTAATTTGTAGGAGACATGTTGTGTCACCGAGCGTTTATTGGACCAGGTGAAGGGTCCATTGTCCACTTCTACGTCAATGAGATTTAGCAGACCAATGATTCGTTGGAACTGCTCACTATCATTTCCTAGTCTACGTGTGCCCCCCTTATTTTACTCTGGGCCTATTATCATATTGAAATCTCCCCCAAGGATCCATAGATGATTGTCAATATGATTATCAATCCATTCCATATGATGTAGGAAGGCTTCCTTGTCTCCTGGGGTTGTAGGGACGTCGACATTCGTGATAAAACCTGGCTTGTTCAAGCCAATGAGTCGGAATAAGGATGTGATGGTCCAGTTGGAGGTGAAGAAGCCTTCCATCAGTATCATGGAAGGGTTCCAGAGTATGGAGAGCCCTCCCACCGCACCTTTTGCATCGACTTCAACTAAATTAGCTTGTTTCCAACATTTTTTAAGTATTTGATAATCTTCCTCTCCCGCGCATTTAGTTTCTTGCAGGAGAAGAATGTCTGGTTGTTCCTTCATTATCATTTCTTGGAGCAATCCTTGCGTGCTTCGTGTGTTGAGACCCCTTATATTCCAGGATAGCATCTTCATGAGGATGAGGAGGGTTGGAGGGGAGTAAAGCTATCCAAGATCAGGTGGATCTAGCCCAAGTTCACGAGGAAATTTCCCACATATTGAATGAGTTGATGCTTTGGTTTTCAGCCCCTTTTTTTCTCTTCTTTTGTGGGTTTGCATTGTTCTTTCAAGCTTCCTTTTTGTATACCTAGATTTGGATTGGCATGGGTTAATCCTCCTACTGTAGAGTTGAGGAAAAATTTATGAACTTTACGTAGCTGATTCGGTGGTATGGTGTAGAGTTGTTGTTTTCGGTAGGCTTGTTCTAGGTGTACCATATCTATTCCTGCCAACTCTTAGTCTTCCAGATCGATGTCATGGTCTCCTATTTATGGCTCGATATTTGTAGGAAGGGAGGTCTCTGAGTTGGGGATTTGAGTGGATCCATGGGGTAGAAGGGATGGGGTTTGGATAATCCTGGACTTGCGTTGGGATTGAGGGGTTTGTCAAGGGGTCAAAGGGAATGATGGGATTTTCTAACAGGGTCTGAAGGGATTCAAAGGAGTTACTGGTTGAGGGTCCATAGGGGGCTTGTGGAGGAGCTCTTTTGGCCAGATGCTTGCGGTGTCTCGTGGCCTGGGTGAAACCGTCCTTGGTTTTGTCAGGATCCTTAGGATTTGATTTCCTAGGGTTATTTAAGGATCATTCACGGAATAGATGGCCATGTTCGTGGCATTTCTGACATCGGAAGGGAATGTGCTCGTAATCCAAGGTTTGGGACCATTCTTCGCCCTGGTAGTCCAAGGTTATGGCTCCAGGGAGTGGTTTGGAGATATTTAAGTAAACACAAATTTGTGCATAAGCATTGTACCTTTGTTGTTTTGTTGCCTCCGAAGCTTTGACATAGATGCCAATCGTATTGTCGATTCCTGCAAGTATTTCTTCCAGCCAGAACTCTTGAGGTAGCGAGTATAGTAGCAGCCAGACCGGTGCATGCGTGAAGTCCTCCTTCTCTGGGATGAACTTTTTCGTCCAAAAGCGAAGGAAAAGACCTACCGAGTTATAAAAGTACGGTCCTCCTTCAAATATTTGGTTTATGTCCTCCAAGTTATGCAAGATGATAGTGAAGAAGCATTTTGATCCGAGTTGGAGGTCATAGTGACCCTTGGGCTTCCACCAATGTTGAATCCATTTAACTAAGTCTTTTTCTGATGGCCATAGTCCTAGAAATTTTCCTATCACAGCGAAATCCCTCATGTATTGTTTCTGGTGTTCTATCCTTGGAGAGATAATAGTATATTTGGGTGCTACAGGAGCCTGCAGAATGCATTTGCCTGGTTCCTAGGTGAGAGCCACTTTTGGATGGTTTGATTCAGGTTCAATATCCATAGGTTTCTCCTTCGGCATCTCATCCTCCCAAAGGATGTTTTTTAGTTCCTCTGGAAGCTCAAAGGGAGGACGTTTGAAGTGCTTGAAGCCCTGCTCAGGGGCCATGATGGAGTCGTAAGAGGGGCCAGGAGGGCCCCCTTCCTCAACCTCCATGGCCACAACAAGGACGTAGGGTGGCACGCGCATGAGGTTCAATGTTGGAACCCTAGCAGATATTCACTACTTAGTTGTTCGAGAACTTTGTCTCTATTTTTTTCTATTATTATTGCTATTGTTATTCTTCAAGTTAAAATTAATTAAGTCATATTAAATAGCTTTGACAGTTTCTTAATTAAATTTTTTAAAGAGTAAGTGTGTTTTAGTTCGAAGTGTTATGGATAGGACTAATATGCCACAACTTTTGTTATCAATTGAATTTAAAAATGTTTTGAAGACTTCAATTTACACTTGTAACATTATAGTTGCTAACACTTGGATCTGTCCTGTCCAATTCTACTTCAACTTTTAAAAGCATGGAGTAGCCATTGTCATAATCTATTACAAGTTTCAAGTGTTTCATAATTACTTTATCTTTTGTCTTTGGACTACATACAATTATCATTAATACATTTTTATAAGATAGATATAAATAAGTGTGCTACTAATTTTATTTGTTTTTTTTTCCACGGAAAAAAGCGTAATTTTTGTTTCAAGAAGAAAGAAAAAATACATTTTGTATAATACATGTATTTAATTTGTTATCCTTTTGCAAAATGGTAAATATGAAGTCCATAAACAAAAATGACTTCCCTGCTTGATTATCAAACAAAGATGAGTCTACAAAAAATATAATACAAAATAAAGAGTGTTTGTTAAAGGTTGCCCGCTCAAAAAAAAAAACTAGTATCTGAGACCCCATAAGGACATCATAAACATAATCATAACATAATTGTCGTCAGAGGAGGAATATGAGAAACCTCAATCAAGAAGTCAAGGTAGTCAAAGGAATCAAATTGTGGACCAAAAAGTAGGATGTCAATACTGGAAAAAAAAAGAAATTGATCAGGCAACCAGAGGGAGATAGGAATAATGATCAACTCGGAAGCTCTTGCAACTCTATAAATTTCCAGTGCAAGAAATAAAATTGGAAAATTGTCAAAAACTCTTCTATGTGCCACTGTCTAAAAACCAACAACAACCCTGCTTTAGAGAGCATATATGCTACCATATTTTATTCCCTGTAAACATGTCGCACAAAGAAACTGTCAAAAGAGCCCAGGATGATGAAAATTTCTTCAAGGATAGGATGTAATCTGATGTTGTGGCATTGTTGAGATTTATTAACCCAATTTATAACAGTCATAAAGTTACCAAAAATCTAAATTGTTTTAATGCCTTTTTCCCCTGCAAAGGTGATTTGGAGTTTTAGAACCATCAATTCAACATAGTTGTTTGATCCTTGTCCCAATCCCATTTTGAGGTTGAAATAATTTGAATATGTTAGAAGAAGAAGAACTCCACCTCCGCTTTTGGCTCCATCATCTTGTGAGGCTCTGTAAAACAAGGCCCACGGTCTGTCACGGTCCACCACTTCCTCTAATACCTATCTAGTTGAGAGTTGTCCTTTCCCTTGTGGGAAATGAGAGAGGATATTTACACCTTGGGATGTAATGTGGCCTGGGATGGAGGTATGATCTTGAAAAAAAACAACATTCCTAACCAGCCAAGAACCCCAATTTATTATCAAAGGAAGTGCGTTTATGTTATTGTTGGAATGATTAGAAACCCAATATCTTCAGGCCTCCTCGATGCTTATGCCTTTCCATTGACCAATTTGGCCCAAGATTCTTGAACTTTTAGTCCATATTGTTTTAAAAAGGAGCACCCTAAAAATAGGTGGGAAATTCATTTATCATCAGTCCTACACAGAGCACACCAGCCCAGTCCTTCCAATTTCATGAGTTTCATCCTATCCCAGGTTGGAATTTTATTTTTAATAATACACTACATAAAAATGTGTGATTTTAAAGGGAATTTTATTTTCCATACCCCCTTCCACCACCAAGAGGGTTCTTGTTGTAGGAGGTCAATGTTAATTTGAGTATATCTTGTTTTAGGGGTGTAGACTCCATGAGGATTGTATTTCCAAACTAATTCATCCTCCCTATCTTAAATTTTGATATGCCCCAATTTGAGGGCTCGGGTGTAAAGAGCCCAACCTCTTAATAAATGCCCAGGAAATCCTATCTGCACAATAGTATCCCATCCTTGTTCCCAAATAGTAGTTATGGCAGGATCAACAACCTGGTCAAGATGAAAAAGGCTTGTCCCGTGCAAATGTTCGATGATTTCTTGGGGAAGCAAGTGTTCATGACCTGACCAAGGATCATACCCAATTCTAAGTCTAGTACCATTACTAACATGCCATGCCAGACCCTCTCCGATCACCTGGAAAGAATTAATAATGGATTTCCAAATGATGGAACAATTGTTGTCCTCCTTATATGGATTTATGATCTATTTTTAATCGAATCTGGGCTAATGTATTTTTGTGAAACAACTTTTGTCCAAAGGCTTTTAGTGGTGATTAGTCTCTAGCAAGATTTTGATGTTAAGGCCTTTGATAATAGGTGATTTTTTTTTAACCCCCGTCCTCCCAGCATTTTTGGGGCAGCCAAGGTGTCCCAACAGACATAGAGGAGGAAAAAATGGTCTTTTGATCCTGCCCAAATAAAATTGAAACAAATACGTCATACCTTTTCCAGAGTACCTTTAGGAATCCAAGCTAGAGACATCTAATAAACTGAAATTGCTTCCAAGATTTATTTAACCAGGATCAATCTACCTACCTAATATATCCATCGAAAGCTCCACACCTTCAATCTCTTCTCCAACTTTTCAATTAGCCAAAACCAATCCACCTTCTAATAATTGTTTGGTTTTAGAGGAAAACCCATGTATTTTAAGTTGTCATCAAAAGGCATAGGGTCATAGGGAAAAATATCTTGATAGCACCAGGTCTCCATTTCCTCCATAAGATGAGATGATCCAGGTGGATATCGATGGCCACCCACCCCTTTCAATTAGCTTACATACAATTTTCATCTTGGCAATTTTTTTCTAGCTTTTCCGGTCCTAAACTTCCAGGGTCGTTTTGAGGCCCTAAACAACATTTTTTGGGCCTGCCACAGTCACCCTGTAAATGGGGTTAGAGTGTGATGAAATAATGTGTATTCCTTGAATAGACCTTTCCAACGGGATATCGTGCACCTAATACAAATATCGTATGCAAAAGTTATGACCTCGGGAAGTTGATGTACCAACTTACCCAAGTGGGGCCCACATGACTTTTGGCGATTCATCTCCTTGGGTTAAGTTTTTGGATGTCTAGGGTTTTTTTATTACTTCTTGATGCTAAAAGGCTCGAAGGCCTCATTTTAATGTGCTTAGGCGAATGTGCGTAGCCACCACATCTCTTCTCATAGATTAGCTACCACCATTCAATCAAGATTGTTTCATTCTGCGTTTTACAATTTGAGCAGATTTCTGTATTGAATAGAAGTTAAGTTTCACTATATCCATGTTATTGTTCTCTATATATTTGTGTTAATGGTATATATATATATATATATATATATATATATATATATATATGTTTCATTTCGTTCTACTCATAAATCCATATCAGTGGTATCAGAGTGGTCTACTCTTCATTTATCTCTCTGTGCATGTCCCCAATGAGGTTAGGATATAAGCAGTTGGGACTCGAACCAGTTGAGCCTTTGCAAGATCGACCTCACAAAACCTGATGGTCTCCCATGGGAGAATAAAAGAGAGAATATGGGGCAGGAGACCCCTTTAAACTATTGCACGAGGAATCCCTCTCACGACAGAGGAACGATATGGTGGATAATTTTGCACAAATCCTTCGACGACTACCAACAGACAACGCATCTTCCTTGAGCAGAGGCGCTGCCCCCTTCAAGGTATAGATCAATTTTGATATTCCTATATTTGAATGTCAAATAGGTGTGTATGTTGTAGACAAATGGTTAAACCTTCTAGAAGGCTATTTTTTTGCCCATAAATTTTTCGATAGATAAAAGATTACATTTGCACTCCTTAAGGTCGTCCCCCATGTCAAATAATGGTGGGAGACTTTCTGTGAGAAAAAGGAAACAAAGGGATCTACATTATTTGTAGTCGCACCCACTTTGGGTTATTTCATGGATGTTATTAAGGAACAATAATACCCTCTTGGAAGTTATGATGACTTATATACAAGATGGACCACACTACGGTAGGAAAGGGACCAAACAATGCCAAAGTTCACCAATGTCTTCCATACCTTGCACACCAAGCTGGGTATCAAAGATTATGAGCGACATTTAGTGCTCAAGTACCGCAACAGTCTACATAGATACATCCAGACAAAAATGGATTTTTTAGACATCTCTTCCTTGGGTGCGTCCTATCGCTATGCTGTCAAAATCGAGCATACGCTAAAACAAAATATGCGATAGTTTGGGTCTACGAACCCCTTGGAGAAGAAGCAGGGCAAAGGCGGCCCCAACCCACAAAAAAAATGGCAGAGAAAGGATGGACTACCTCATGACAACCAGTCTAAACCACAAACAAAGAAGGACAAATAGAAGACAAAGAAAGGCATTGGGAAGTGGTGTGAGTTCCATAAGAGCCCTTGGCATAACATCATTGAATGTGGCTCAAAGTAATCATTGGCGGTCGAGGTGAAAGCCTCTGAATCAGATGTGGGATTCAACTCTAAGTCGGACCTAGAAAAAGGAAGATGGATCACTGATGCAGAACCCAGTGCCACCGTTGTTACCACCAAGGTCCATCCTGCTAAACCTGATGAACTAGGGGAAGGTGAGCACCTCTTTCATTCATAGGTGTGGGTGAAGGGTACTCTGTTGCACTTCATCGTTGATAGCAGTAGCCAGAAGAACCTCATCTCAACAGAGTTTTTCAAGTGGTTGGTTCTACCAAAAACACCACACCCACAGATGTACACCATCGGATGGATCTGCCAAGGTAGCGATCTTCGCATTAGCCAAAAATGTCACATGGCCTACAGAATCAAGCCCTTCAAAGATGAGGTATTGTGTGATGTCGCCCCCCTTGAAGTTTGTGATGTTATTTTGGGCCAACCTTATTTATGGAAACATCATGATGTATATGAGTCTAGGACTTGTAGTGTTATTATTACTTTGGACGGGAAATTGTACAAGATACCCGAGATAGTCCCATATACTACCATTTCCTTGATCTGTGCCAAGCAATGCAGGAAGGTCATCTATTAGACCGGGATTTTTTTCTTCTTCGTGATTCATAATCAAAGTGAGCATAAGGTTGTATCCACATCCATGGCCTCCGCGACATGTCTCTCCATGTAACAAAATCAAGTGGACAAGGTTGCGGAAGAATACAAAGACATCTTCTCCTCGCTCACTGGGGTACCTCTGCACTGTCAGGTCAAGCACTCAATCGATTTGACCCCCGGTGCATCGCTACCCAATGGTCTTGTCTATTACTCCTCGCTATCATAAAATGAAGAAATCAAGCATTATATCCAAGAGCTGCTAAAAAAGGGGCACATTCGACCAATCTCATCACCTCATGGAAGCCCAATCGTGCTTATGCAAAAGAAAGACGGGACCTGGAAAAACTGCATTGATTATCGAGCCTAAATAAAATCACATTTAAGAATCGGTACCCAATTCCCTGAATTGTTGATCTCCTTGAATATCTCAAGGGAGACAAATAATTCAGTAAGATTAATCTAAAGTCCGACTACCACTAGGTCCCAATAGAGTAGACTAATGTATGGAAGACTTCCTTCAAGTCCAAAGAAGGTCTTTTTGAATGGTTGGTCATGCCCTTTGGCTTGAAAAATGCCCCAACAACTTTCATGAGGATGATGGATGATATCTTGCGGCCTTTCACCAATTCTTTTTTGGTGGTATATTTGGATGGCATCCTCATCTTCAACAAGATTTGGGCGAAACACTTGCAACATATTCAATAGGTTTTGCACACTCTGCAGCAACACAAGATATATGAAAATTTGGAAAAATTCTCCTTCGGCATGAACAGGGTTCAGTACCTAGGATACATTATCGATGAGCATGGGGTGCATGTCAATCCAGCTAAGATCCATGTCATCTGTGACTGGCCAGCCCCGACCACACCATCGAGCTTTGGAGATTCTTAGACCTTGCCAATTTCTATCGCATGTTTGTGTTGGGATTCTCCCACATTGCAAGGGCCCTTTTCCAAGTGACCAAGGGAGGTGGCAAGGAAAAATTCATGTGGGGCCAGTCACAATAGAAAGCATTCAACAATTTGAAGCAACTCCTATGCTCAGCCCCAGTGATCTCATTACCCGACCTGCAACAAACTTTTCAGATTGAGAGAGATGCTTCAGACTATGTTGTGGGCATAGTTCTCACTCGACATGGACATCTTGTGGCCTATCATAGTGAGATACTATCATATGTTGTCCGTAAGTACCCCACTTACGACAAATAAATGTACTCCATTGTACAATCTAGCCGCCAGTGGAGGCATTACATTCTCGAGAAGGAGATAGTCATCCACATTGATCATAAGCCTCTATAGTTCATGCAAACACAAGGCAAATTGTAGAATGACCGCCATCAGAAGTGGTCCACATAATTGCAGCAGTTCCATCTCAACATCAAGTATAAGACATGGAACACCAACCGCATCGCTGACTACCTCAATTGACCTCCAGTTGCAACATTAACCATGGTGCTACACTCTTGTAGACATGAGACCTCTAGATGGCCCCAACTATATGAGAGAGATCATGACTTCTCCACTACCTACCATATGTTGGGAACACACATATATGTCATTGATTTCCATCTTCAAGACAGGTTGTTGTGCCATATGGGCCATCTTTGCGTCCCATCAAGTGAGCGAGCGAAGCTGATTTGGGAAGCTCACTATAGTCGGGTGGCAGGACACTTTGATGTAGAAAAGATAGTGGCAGTGTTGTTGTTACACATTATTTTCGTCATCCCTATTATCGTTAATGAAGTAAACCTATCTGTTGCCTTCAGAGGGGTCAGTGGCCTGAGTTCCTAAAGAGAGAAGGGAGAAGAACTTTTCCTGAGAAAAGAAGTTGCATTTTCCTATGTAAAAACCTTATAAAAAAGGAAGTTCGCAGGTTGCTATATAGG